>JAUPTC010001298.1:0-25821 GCA_030762895.1 Sophora flavescens
GGACATTTTCTGAGTAGCTCCTTGAATCTCTCCTAAGCATCATCCAAAGTTTCTGACTCTAGTTGCACAAATGAGGTAATTTCACTTCTCAACTTTGCTGACCTCGATGCTGGAAAATATTTTTGCACAAACATGGACTCCAAATCATCCCATGTTAAGATATTGCCCTATTGTTGTGACTGAAGCCAACTTCTAGCTTTATCCTTCATTGAGAAAGGAAAAAGCCTCAATCTAATTGCGTCATCTGAAGCTCCATTGAACTTCACTGTATCACATATCTGCAAGAAATTCTCCAGATGATGATTGGGATCCTCTTGAGCTCCTCCACCAAACTGGTTCTGGTGCATCAAATTAACGAGTGCAGGCTTGATTTCAAAGTTGTTAGCCTGCACAACAGGTCTCACAATAGAACCCCGGGCACCTTCAGTATTGGGCTTGGAATAATCCCTCAATTTCTGCCTAGCAGGTTGCTCGGCCATGACTGTTTCAACTTCAACCACCTGTTGTTGTAAAAGTGTTTGTTCCCTTTCTTGTTGCCTGCGAAGCTTGGCTGCCTTCCTGTTACTCTTAGCTGTCTTTTCAATTTCAGGATCAAACAACAAAAAATTATTGTCAATAGTACCACGCATACACAACTCAAAAGAAAATCAGTGCACACTGGTAATATAAAAATAAAACTGCAGCAATTATAACAACAGAAAATAAAACGCTCAAATCGAGATTTCCTTGGCACAACTAATATTAACAGAAATCAATCCCTGAAGCGGTGCCAAAAACTTGTTGAGACCCCATGCAAGTGTACTCGGATCATTGCAAGTAATAAAATCGGTAAGAACGGATATCGTCCATGGGATTAGTTACCACATACCAACTCACAAATTAAACAACTATTTAGACTAAAATTTGGTATGACGAGAGCTCAAAATAAATAAAATAAAACAAAAGAACAATAAAATATTTTTGGAGTTTTTGTTGAGATAAAATAGAAATAAAAATGCTAGGGATTTGATTTCATCCATTATGAATCCGGATTCCTCATAGACAAGGAATCCTATGAATTACCGACACTCTAATTATCTTAATCTCAATTGGCATGTTGAAGGACAAATTCCCTTAATTAATTGAAGCCTAATTCCTTAGTGAATCAACTCTATCAAACCTTACTAATTAACCTAATTCTTTAGGTCAAATTAACAAAACATGATGATCATAGCTCTATGGAATTTGTGAAATACCCACATTATTCAGTTATCTATTCCTAGATTAACCAAATTAACAGTGATGGTTACAGGAGGCAAAGTCCAAAATCACTATTCCTAGCATATAATTGAACCCTCAAACACACAAGAATGGTAGCTAAGCATTCAAATGTAAGCAAGTACATACTAAACATCACATCAACAATTTCAATTGTTCATAAGATAATCAAACTGTCATATAAAAATTCATCATAAAATGATTCCATCAAAACCCCGTCAAAAGGAATTTAACTAAACATGCTAAACCCTGAAATAAAATAAAATGGAGATAAAGAGAAGGAAAACTCCATAAAAATGAAGATAATCCCAGCAGTGACCAAGCTTGGCAGCACCCGTTTCCCCGTTGCTGTCTGCGAGAACGCTCCTGTTACTCTCTGTCCCTGTGCGTTATGCTACTGTGCGGCTCCTCCTTCTTTTATTTTACGTTACTTTTTCTTCCTTATATTCTAGACCACATGGCCTCTGTAACTTCACTTCACGTAAGGCCCCCTTTCCTTGCTATAATGATCATTTTCTCTTCATAGCCTCATCAAGTGGCCTGGTGGCTTGGGATTAATCTCTTTTCATTCTCCAAAATGCCAATCCAAATTTGGATTGAATTCCAAAATGGCCAGAAGTAGTAACAACTTTACGTGGGCTTTCATTGTATTATCCAAATCCAAGTCCATTTACTTTTTTCTTTTTCTTTTTCATATTTTCCTATTTAATAAAACAAGTAAAAACAATACTAAATTAACTCTAAAAATATATAAAATAAACTAAACTTCATAAAACACTATTAAAATTCAATTAACTAAACTTAGGGACAAAACTCAGTCAATTAGTAAAATTGAGTGCAAAAATCCACTCAATAAGCTCATAAAAATCACATAATCTAAAAGATCATCGCTCTCTCAAATCTAAACTTTGATTGTTCCCAAGCAAAAGCAACCCAACTAGCACACAAAGGACAACGGACCAAACTCTTATATGATTCCGAAAACCGAATGAGAGCACAATTAGACAAAATCACCAAGAGGCAAAATTGCAACAAGACTAATTCCTAAAATAGAAGCATTAACCAGTTGCAAGCTCAATTCCAAAAAAAAAAAGTCACGAAGCAAAAAGTATAACAACTTTGCAATTTCAATATTCTTAAAAATTAAAAATCATGGCAATTTGGCAATGGAAGAAAAAATAGAACATTAGTCCTCACAGGCTGCACCATCATCAAATAAACACTCAAGTGTATGGTGGTGAAGTGTTTCCCTCAAAGCACACATTAGAGTCATGGAACCATAGATTTGCCTTTCATCTAATTTCAAAATCACAAATCACAAGCATGCACAAATCAAATGTATTTTATTTTGGGTTGTAACTTGACTCAAGTGGAAAACAAGTGAAGAGAGAAACAAAAAAAATGCCCAAGACAATAGGAGAACAATTACAACAACTCAATATTTTCAATACAAAGTACAAAATTTCCAATTGCTATAATCGAATTTTTCCTTTCCTTCTTTGGATTTTTCCTGAACTTATTTCTCAACCTTATTCACATAAAAAAAAATTCAAACTTCTTTTCTTTTTATTTTATTTTTTTTGTTTCATCTTCAATTTTTATTTTTTTCAATATTTTTCTTTTGGGCGTCAACTTTTTTTTTATGCCTTCTTACACTTTTTTTTTTGAATGCTCCTCGCATTATTTAATTACCCTCTCCCCCAAAGCAAAATCTTTGCTTGTCCATAAGCAAGTCACCAATGCTCTCCTGTCCTCAGGCTGGAATAAACATGGTCATTATAATTCAAGAAGCAAGGGTGGGAATAAAATTAAACAAAATAAGCTCAAGGGGGTGAGCAAATGAATTTTTCATGCAAGGTTGGTTATTTTTTTGTGTGTGGCTAAAGTGGCTAATGAAAAAAATTGTCCAAATCATTTTTATGCAACACATGTAATTCATGAATTTTAGATAAAAGAATCAAGTAAATCTCAGCACATCAACTCAATGGTGTCCACTCAAAAAGAATTAACAATCAGGCTCAATACCTCACTAAGGTCATAACCAAGATTCCAAAATTTCATTCCAAACCTCATTGTCATGAATTCAATAAAAAATAAACAAAAATATGCAAAGAGGTTATGAAAAATGCTATGAACAAATTTGAAAAATGAAGACTAGACTACAAGAAGAACTTCTAAAGAAAGGAAAATAGCCTAGCAAGTTGCACAAAATAATGAGAATGTTAAAAGTAACATCTCAAAATAGCATCCTAAATATTTAAGTGGTTGGCATGTTTTTATTCTAACACAAACTAACTAAAACGTGAAACACAAAACTAACAAGAAAATGAAAATAAAATAAAGAGAAGGGTTAAGAAAAACTCATTCGAAGTTTCCACCGTGATCCCATTGCTTGTAGCATAAGGGCCAAGAGATACTCAATGTTGAAAGGCTTCCTCCCGGATCCCATGGCTCTAAGAATGGCAATTGTGATACAATATGAATCTACCCACAATTCCTCCCGCAAGTGTGTGAAAACTCCATTGACCTCTTTAATTACAATAATGAACTTACTTCCTCTTGAGTCAAATGGTATTTTCACATAGAAATTTGACAGACAAGTGGAAGGGACCAACTTTGCATGGTTCACACATGCATGTAAGCCAACATATTTATCCAATGCAGCAATTTCATGTTTCTTAGCAAGCATGGTGGAGTGAATGTTTTCCAAATGACTCGTCTTCTCAACTGTTCTTTCCCAAGGATTTGTGAAAGGTAATTCCTCTTCTTGTGACTCGTCTACCACCACCACTTCATCTTCATTTTGATCCATCCCCACAACCATATTTTTCTCAAATTTTGCTTCATGTGGCTCTTTGGAAATCACTTGTAAGCATGGTGGTGGTGGTGGTAAATATGAACAAAAGGTTTCCTAATCTTCCTTGGAGCTTCTAAATACAAGCTTACCGGTCATACAATCAACTTGTGCTTGAAGATCATGATCTCCCAAATCTATGTAGTCTCCCCAACTCAAGTTGTTCTCCAAAGTGTGACTTGAGGCTTCATCATCGGATGGACAATAATAGTCGCCCATGAATTGCATCCACCTTGCACAAACACAACTCAAAAGAAAAGATCAAATATATACAAAAATAAAAAAGTCTAAATTAGTTGTCTCCCTTTGTTACTAATGATATTGGTAAAACCAATCCCCGACAACGGCGCTAAAAACTTGTTGAGACCCCACGACGTGTACCGGGTCGTTGCAAGTAATAAAATCGGTAAGAACCGGATATCATCCACAAGGATTAGTTACCAAGTATCAATTCACAAATTAAACAAATATTTAGACTAAAATTTGGTATGAAGAGAGCTCAAAATAAATAAATTAAAACAAAAGAATAATAAAATATTTTTGGAATTTTTGTTGAGATAAAATAGAAATAAAAATGCTAGGGATTTGATTTCATCCAATTATGAATCCAGATTTCTCATAGACAAGGAATCCTATGAATTACCGACACTCTAATTATCCTAATCTCAATTGGCATGTTGAAGGACAAATTCCCTTAATTAATTGAAGCCTAATTCCTTAGTGAATCAATTCTATCAAATCTTACTAATTCGCCTAATTCCTTAGATCTAATTAACAAACCATGATGATCATAGCTCTATGGAATTTGTGAAATACCCACATTAATCAGTTATCTATTCCTAGATTAACCAAATTAACAGTGATGATTACAAGAGGCAAAGTCCAAAAATCATTATTCCTAGCATATAATTGAACCCTCAAAAACACAAGAATGATAGTTAAGCATTCAAATGTAAACAAGCACAGTAAACATCACATCAACAATTTCAATTGTTCATAAACTATCATATAAAACTTCATCATAAAATGACTACATCAAAACCACAACAAAAAAGAATTTAACTAGACATGCTAAACCCTAAAATAAAATAAAATAAAGATAAAGAAAAGGAAAACTCCATAAAAATGAAGATAATCCCTGCAGTCACCAAGCTTGGCAGCACCCGTTTCCACGTTGCTGTCTGCCAAAAGGCTCCTGTTACTCTCTGTCCCTGTGCGTTACGCTACTGTGCGGCTCCTCCTTCTTTGATACGTTTTTCCACCTCTTAATTCACGCTACTGTTGCTCGGATTCTTGTTTTATTTTACGTTACTCTTTTCTTCCTTATATTCTAGACCACATGGCCTCTGTAGCTTCACTTCACGTAAGGCCCCCTTTCCTTGCTATAATGATCATTTTCTCTTCATAGCCTCATCAAGTGACCTGGTGGCTTGGGATTAATCTCTTTTCATTCTCCAAATGCCAATCCAATTTGGATTAAATTCCAAAAATGCCCAGAAGGAGTAACAACTCTACGTGGGCTTCCATTGTATTATCCAAATCCAAGTACATTTACTTTTTACTTTTTTCATATTTTCCTATTTAATAAAACAAGTAAAAACGATATTAAATTAACTCTAAAAATATATAAAATAAACTAAACTTCATAAAATTCAATTAACTAAATTTAGGGACAAAACTCAATCAATTAGTAAAATTGAGAGCAAAAATTCATTCATTAAGCCCATAAAAATCACATAATCTAGAAGATCATCAAATAGTTGTCATAATGGGACTCTCTCCTTTTTTTAGGCCCTGTTTACGAGTTTGGAGAAGAAGGAAAGGGAGGGGATCAAAGGGGAAGGAGGAGAGGAGAGGAGAAGTAAAGTATGTCACTCTCATTGTTTGAGAGTGAAATTAATGGAAAATTTGGGTTGACGAGGAGAATGGAGGAATAATTAAAATACCCCAAAACCTTTCCCTCCAATTAATAGAACTCACAAGCAATAGGGGAAAATTAACCTATCCTTCCCTTCCTCCCCTCCGAAAAACAACTCACAAACATAGCATTGGTTTTTGTTTTTTTTACTTCTTTTTTGTTGGTTTCTTTTTCGTTGTCTTTTGGTCTATCTCTTATTCTTTGTAACAAAAAAAAACTTCATTTTCAAGTTCAATTATGGTAGTTTTATTTTTATTCAACTTTTTTGGGTACAATATTTTTATTCAGCTTAAAATAAGATAAAATCAGGAATCAAGATTCAATTGTTCGCATGAACTGACCTGACGAATAAATGGGCTATCATGTGGGTTTTTTTAAGCAATGAGGTCCATATGGACTTTACGGCGATAATTACTATATTTTAAAGGCATTACCATTTTCAAGTGATTTACTATCTAATAAACTTGTTCATGCCTTGAGATTCATGATGAGCATGATGCCAAGTAAATCATGGCCAAAATTGTGCTACCTTTTAAAGGCATTGCCATTTTCATGGGAATTACTATCACACTAACGTGTTCATGCCTTGGAGATTCATGATGAGCATGGAATCAAGTAAACCATGCTCTAAATTGTGCTACCTTTTAAAGGCATTATCATTTTCATGTGAATTGCTATCCAACTAACATGTTTCATGCCTTGGACAATCATGATGAGCATAAAGCCAAGTAAATCATGACCTATATTGCGCTACCTTAATTCAAGGATTGATCAACAAAAAGTTTTAAGCTACTACTAAACAATGTTCCCGCCCACAGAATTGGCATAAGGTTTTGGGTGCCATCCATGTAAGAAAAACATGTCCATCTAAGTTGTTAGAAAAGTAAGTTATCTTTATTATATATGCATAGTTTAATTTTTAACTTAAAAGGGTAAAGGCCTTATATATATAGTTTTCAAAGCCTGACCTTCTTACCACTATATCCAAGATGACACTCCAAGCACAATCTTTAGCATTTGTGACACTGCTGCTGTTGTTGGTGATCAAAACAGAGGCAAGTCCAATACCAAAAGTAGTGTATAAAAATTAATTTAAAACTTTAATTTGAACTTAAATGAATTTATATAAAAATCATATCAATATGTCCTTCTATGTCATTTCATGTTTATAAGTTAGTTTTTAAACTAGAATTTATCAAACGCCTCAAATTAAGTTAATTTGTTATTTAGTTGCGGCTAAAAATTTGTTTATCAATTATAGGCTAGTTTATCAACTATTTTTGTCAAGCACACCAAACTCATCTCATAAAGGCTGGGTGGAGCTCGTATATACATAAGAGAGGGGCCAATACGATTTCATATTTTTTTTTGTTGCTATCTTACTCAAAAAGAAAATCCAAACTAAGATATCTAACTTCTTTTTATCTCAGGACCAAGAAGAAAGAGTTGAAAGTGAGACTAGCAAGTGCAAACAAAACCTAATCTATAGGAAATAAATGAATGGTGTAACATCGCAGTTTGTTTACGGTTTTTCAATATCGGTAAAATATATCTATTTATATTATTTTTTATAGGAATAATAATTATTTGGGCATTTATTTTTGTTTATTTTATGATGCTTGATCTTGAGTAATTTTATTTACTCTTTTAAAATTATTTTATTAAATGCGTCAGCACTGCCTTATTCCAGTATAAGTACTTTTACTAAACAATAATATTATGTTATTGTCACTACTAGTATTTATTTAGAAAAATATTTTAAATGATATGATTGAAAGAAAATCATTTCAATATTTTACTCTATTTAATTTTAGATTTGAAAATAAATTGGTTTGACATTAATCGGAGATTAAATGTTGGACCGTGGATTTTCTTAGTTGATCAATTCAACTATCAATCTTTACTCTATTTGAATTTTTAAAATATATATTTATCACTCATTATTCTTAGATCTAATGAGTAATACTATTTCCTTTTTCTAAACTCAATCTCAACCACTTATTTGGTACCTAATCACTAAGTACTTGAAAAATAAATAACCTTCCCAAAGATCGCACGTGAAGTCCCCCCCCCCCAACTCTCTTTTCTTCTATTTCTTTTATCCTATCTTCTTCTTCATCCGAACTTCTTCTCCCTATCCCTACAACTCCATTAGTCCTTCTCCTTCTCCCTAGTCTAGCAGCCGCACGACCACCGCCCCTGCACCACCGCTGGCCACCGCTCGTCATCACAAGGGAGGAGATTCGGGCGGTCGCGTCCCCTACACACTCCGGCCGCTGCTCCACCATGCGGAACGCCGCACTCCGCCACTTTCAGACCGGTAAGCCGCCACTTCAATGGTGGTTTTCCACCATTTGAGTTCATTTTAATTTCCTTTCTTCTTCCTTTGAACTTATTCTCTCTCTTTTGGCTCTTGGTTGAGGTAGAAACACCACAAACCGCCGGCCGACTTGCGTCGCGCCCCGTTCCGCTGCCATTGACATGAGTGAGATCTCATCTATTTTTGCATAGATTCAAAAATCCCCAAATTGATTTTGAAACTCTAACCCTAAGATTTTGATTTCAGTTTCAAAGTGTGAAATTAACACTTGTTTTATGCAATTGGGACTGTGAATTAATGTTTCCCTAAACCAATTTCATTATTCTTTAGTTAAAATGAGTTTTCCCCAAATTGATTTATGAACCCTAAAGTCCCAAATCAGATTTTATTGAAATTGGTTCTGTTTTTGTGAAATAAAGTGTTTTAATCAACGTAGAGTAAGTGTTTGATGATGAATGATCGACTGTTGGATTTGTCTGATTATTGAAACTACTTTGACTCCCTCTACGGGAAGTTGTTGTGGTTGTGGTTATTTGGGGGAAACGGGTTTTATGATTTTCGGGATAGGATAGAGCATTTTAGAGAGGAACCTGAACGTCGACTTAGGGTTTGAACTTGAGCAGTTTCGTGGGAGTGAGAGGCGCTAATCGTTGAATGCGTCAAGAGGATATTTTCTGGTCTTCAAAGGTAAAAAGGAGTTTACCTGAAGAGTTTTAGTAGTTACATACTTATTGTCGTGTTTGAATGTATGTTAATTTTTAAATCTTTGTAATGATGTCTTGCTTGAATTGTTTAGAGTTTAATTGGAGTTTTAATGTTATTGTTTGTTGATTATATTCATGTTTGCTTGATCGTGATTGGCCGATGGCATGACATGGTCATTGCTTGTTAATCAAGATTAAGACATTAAAGTACCTTAACTCAGAAATATCGAAAAAAGTGGTGTTTTGTTTTCTTTGGAAAACGAGAAGAAAATCCTAAATGATAAAAGTGTGAAGATAGAACAAAGTTAGGGAAAGAAAGAAAATGAAAATATCAAAATTCATGAAAAGGTTTAAAAGAATTTTTGAAAAGAAAAGTCTTTTGAAAACAAAGATTTTCTTTTAGGCTTTACAAAAGTGGTTTAAAAAAAGGAAAAATTAAGAGAAAATGCCTCTTTGATAAAACGATTTGTAAGAAATTCGAAGTTGGTTTTAAATAGAGAAAAGTATTTTTGAAGTTTTCTAAGTTTACTGGTAAATGGATTTATAAAAGAAAAGGTTTTGGAGAAAAATGTATTTCTAAGATTGAAAACGTTTGTTTGTCGCACAAAGTTGAGAAGACTTTGATATTTTGTTTTTCGATTTAGCTTTCAATGAGCGAAAAAGAAAATGATATGGAAAGAAGAGAATGTGGTAAGGATCTAGTGTTCGGATTGATGGGCTAGAGTTCCTATTTGAGTTTCGAGAGTGAGAAAACAATTGGATTTCATTTTCGATTTTTAGTTTTTCACTGAACAAAAACCTCTGGAAAGAGAGTGAAAAAGAAAGGACCTAGTACTCCGGATTGACGGGTTAGAGTTCTTGTTTTGAGTTTTGAGGAAAAAGAAAGGACCTAGTGCTCCAGTTGATGACTAGAGTTCTTGTTTTGAGTTTTGAGAAAGTAGAAAAGACCTAGTGTTCCCGGATTGACGGGCTAGAGTTCCTATTCTAGTTTCGGGAAAGATAGAACCTAGAATTCCCGAGACGTCGGACTAGCGTTCGGTTGAGAAGGAGATTGTGAATCATGGATTTTATTGATAAAATCTTGTGTGAGTATTAAAGTTTAATTTAATACTTGATTAAAAAGTAGTCGAGAGCGTAAGCCTTGATGAGGAAAGAACGATGCAAAAAGAAAATGAAAAATGAGAACACCTTGTTTTACATACATAGTCTGGCTTTTATGCCGTTGTGGCAGACGTGTCATTGTGTATTCGAGCTACAGTTTCACAAAGGGTGAACTAATAAACTGAATAGTTACGGACCAAAGACAGCTCCTTTAGTTTTTGGGTCAGGGACCAAAGATAGTTCTGTTACGTTTATGAATGTTTATGGCTCGGAGAGCCTTCTTTTTGAAGAAAATGTAAATATATTAGCAGGTTTTTTTTCCAGATATTGGAATTACAGAGGAGACTCTGTCGAAAATTTTGGAAAAGTTATAGATCTATATTCAAGTATAATTCTAAGATGTGGTGTTATTATTTTAAAATAGGTTTAAGTTTTACCACAACCGCAGAAAAAAAAATTTATACCCACTTTTATGACCTATAAAGAATTACACGAAATGTTTTCCGAAAGCAACCATATATCAAATATTAATTTATTTTAATATGTTATTACGAAATTAAGTTAGTCATGTAATGTCCAAGGGGGTTGTTACAAATGGCTTATTGAACTTTTTGGTCCCCGCAAATATGAGGTGTTTTGGTTTTGGTCCCTATCTATAATTCGGTTTGTTTTTGGTCCTCAGAACTTTATTTTTTTGTCGTTAGTCCCTGCCGTTAGTTGTCTCCATTATCTGTTGACGTGGCAGACGACAGGCCACGTCAGCAGTGCCACATCAGCTGACACGTTTCTATTTAAAAAAAAACCAATTTAGTTAATTAAATAATAAATAAATAATTTAATATTAAAAAATAAAAATAATAAATAAATAATTAAAAAAATAAACTATCATCTTCATCTTTTGTACCAAACGCAACATTCCTTGACCTGTTCCTCCGCCATTTTCATCTTCATCTTCATCAAACCCAGCACTCGGAACCTATTCGTCGACCAGTTTCATCTTCGAAATTTGAAGCTCCATGGATCCCTTCCTATTCCCTGCACATACACAAAACGAGCACTGTGTTTTGGGTTCAAGAACAAATCAGCCATAATCTTATTTATTACTACTGGTTTCGTTATGGGTTTTGATTTATAGTTGCTTGCGATTGTTACAATGTGTGAACACCTAATTTTGTCCGGTTCCTCTTAACAAGCTAACTTAAATGAACTAATACATCTGGCTTCTGATTAAAATAATAATAATAATAATAATGATGAAAATAAAATAAATAAATAGATAAGATTTGTCAGAAATCTTTTTTCTTCCCAACAAACAAAATCCCCATAATGATCTTTCTCCTTCAGTTTTTTTCTTTAACCAACATACTCCCAGGTTTTTTTGAGCCTAACCAGAAAAGTAGCAGCCATTGGGAAGCTGGTCCAACCACCAGAACAGTTCCCCACAAGGCTCAAGTCATCAAACACCATTTTTGGATAAGTTCTCAGAGCACCAGTGCATAGATCAGAGGAAGAGAATGCATAAATGGAAATTGAAAGGGACTAGAGGAAGATGAACCACTTGCAACACTCCATTAATCCTGGTCCCAAGGAGGAGGCAGAGTTCATCTACTTCTCTATAAATACCGGATCAAAAACATAAGAAAGGGAGAGAGGAAAGGGAGGGGGAACAGGAACGCGCAAAAAAAATCAAAGGGAAAAATTTCTCTTCTCCATTTTCTCTGTCTCTGCTTTCAAAAAAAGGGGAACAAAATTGTCAACCAAAATATTGAGAGAAAGAGAGCAAGAACAGGAAGAAAATTAAAGAAAGAAAATACCAGAGACCAATTTTTTGATACCCTTAGCCATGACCACTCCTCTTTGATCTTTTTTCGTTCTTTTTCCTCCACCCACGTAACTATCTCCTTCTCCCCTTCCCTCTGTCATTTCTCCTTCCCCTTCTTTACGTTTCTCCTTAAAGTAGAACTTCATCTTCCCCTTCTCACCACATCAGCCGCGCACCACCACGGGGGAGGACCTCCGACCAGCCGTCTGCCCTAGGAAAGCGGCTCTCTACGCGCCTTGCTAGACCGGGAAGACCACCGCATCGCTGTCCTCCTCTGTACGCAGTGCGCCTCCCGCCACTGCATCCACCGGAGGCCACTGCATCGCCGCCACACTGACGTCGCGAAGACGACGGTACGACGCCACGCCGCCACGAGTCCAGGCACGATCGCGCTGCTTCCACTCCCGGCCGCCCGCTCTCTCCGGCGTCCTTACAATATCGAAAGAAGGAAGAAGAGAGCTACTCACCAAAGTAATGCACCAACGGAGAAAGAAGATTGATTTCTCCGGTAAGTTTTGTCTAATGGTAGGTGCGGTGGTGCGGGGACAGATGTTTTGTCTTTGGTGACAAGGCTAGCATTAAATGACTACTATCAAGATCTTTACTTCCACGTTATCTTAGTTTTCTTTATTTTTATCTTTTTTTTTGTATAAAATAAATTTAAAAGGATAAGGATTTGAAACAAAACAAAAAATCAAAAGGTTAAAAAAAAAAAAAAAACCAAAAAGTTAAAAATAAATAAATAAATAAAAAAGAAACAAAAAAATATTTTGAATTCACGTAACAATCTGCAATATTGATGTATGATCTTTCATCCTCAAGTATTGTAAGAATTATAGGGTTTATCGTATAACACTGTTATCTTGAACTCCCACAAACGAATTCCCTTTTATTAAGAACAATAAACATTTTCAACTTGCTCTTTTAACAAATTTTATCCAACATTTTTGTAAATATATATATATATCAAATCCTTTTTAATTCACGCAACAATCTACGATGTTGATGTATGATTTTTCATCCTCCAAGTAAATGCATTGAATGGTAAGGGTTCATCGTATAGCCTCGGCTATCTTTGACTCCAGCAAAGGTGAATTTATTACGAAATAAAATCCTTTTAAAAACAAAAAAATCAAAATCTTTATCAAAATTAAAATCAACCAACCAATCAAATCTTTTTTCAAAAAGAACTACGTGGCTTTGAGTTTCCCATCGCTTACCCGGGAATACGTAGGAGCAAGATAAATCATCTTGTCGGCCAAAACTAAATTTCTTTTTGTATCCCCTTTTTATGTTAAAATAATTAATTAAAAAATTAAAATTTTTCTATTTTTGGGATGATCTATGGATACGGTGCCATGTTGAGTCCCTTAGACTTGAGGTCGCACATGGACCCAGTGTCACGTTCAACCTCATTTAATTTTTATAAACAATAAATTTAAATACAAAAAAATAATAAAAATAAAATATTAAAAATCAAAAATAATTCTTTCTTGTAAAATTTTTTCAGGGTAAAATCAATATTTAAAGGCTATTAAAATGTTTTTCTAACAAGGTCCCGATGTTTTCGGGCGATGTGGGGTGCTAACACCTTCCCTACTATGTGAGCTCTAGAATCCAAATCTCTATCTTTTTTTTTAAGACCAGTTTACCTTTAAATAATTGGGTTTTCTAAGATTTTCCCGATAAAAATTTTAGTGGCGACTCCTCCGTCTTTTATCCCTTTTGCAGCTCCTGGGACGGGGATGGTCGAGACAGTGGCGACTCACATTTGGGACTTTAAGTCGGGGCCTATCATAGTTGGTTGTGCATTTTTTAATAAATTGAAAATATTAGTTTTTACCCCTCTTTGTTTTATTTATTTTGTATATAGTATTATATGTTTTAATAAATGTTTTTGTACATTCTTGCAACCTTAGGGTAGAAAACTCTTGTAAATGTTGGTCAATTCTTTGCGAGCTTGGGTTAGTTTTTGGTTTTACAGGTTTGCTTGCTCCAACACACACATCACCATCACATAATCACACACTTTTTGGCTCTATACCAGAGTCTTGGAATGCCATAGAACTAGAAGGGGCTTGGTGATGTTATTTGATGCTTCAGTCCCTCGGCAGGACATTGATTCTCGCTCGGATTACTGGAACATGGATGCCATATTGTGACTTTTTTTGGTCCTCGTGTGAGGTTCATGGATTGGTCCTCATTTTAGATGAGGTGTCAGGGGACCATGTTTAGGGTCTAGATCTGTCCAGAAAGTCATGCATAAAATACCATTAGCATTCTACCAAAATAGGGTCTGACTTGAGTCCCAACTTTAGGATGTGGCCCATGTAGGACAAAAGGAGCGCATTCCGCCTTTTTCTGAGCATGAATAATTACATTTATATCCTCATGCATCATAAGATCTTCTACATGCACTTAACATGCTACTCATTCGGGCGTTACATTATACTCATTCTTATTATATTGCACTGTTCATGCATCGATATCTTAGGCCATGCATCATCAATATGTCATTCTTTCATGCATCTTGGCGCGCTCTCATGCATAAGTAATTCTTTCCAAATGTTATTAACAAATTAAAATTTCCTCCACAGATAATTTGGTTTGAGATAACACACTGATTCCAAGAGATGGAAAAAGTTAGACACACTAGTAATGTTCCCACACCACCAAGAGCTCCAGGGTGATAATGAACCCATTAGAGAATTTGAAAGAGTTGGTCAATCTTTGCCTCGAGAACGTCGAAGAAGCTTCGCGAAGTATGGAGGATCTTGGACTTAATTTTCATCACCGGTTGAGGCTGCTGCTTGAGTGCTTTGTGTCCGTATTGGAACCCCTCGGATGTTTTGAATTGCGGATATGGACATTACTCCCACCATGAAGAATATGCTTGCACGTTAAGGTTGCCAATGGAAAAATCCCATCGTACTTTCACTTGGGTGATACTTGCCCACTACCAAGCATAAAGAGGCTACTAGGGCTTCCGAAATGATGTGAAGTTGACCGGAGCACTGAAACTGTGAGGTTAACGAACTCTTCTCGAAAATCATTTGAAGAAATTAATGAATCACACAAGATGGGAAACCTTTGAGAGGGTATTGGCGCTAACAATATCTGGTTGGTCCCATTTCCATGGACTAGACATGATAGATCAAGCGGCAATGGATGTATTCTTGATAGAAAGAAAGAAAACCGTGCAGAAGTGTTAGGTGAAACGCTCTTGACTCTAGAATTTTGCGACGGAATCCAAAGGGGAATCTCGTGTGCGCCACAGTTGCTTTATGTTGTGGGTCATGACTCACATGTATGCAAAGGTCATATCACCCACCATTCGGATCCCACTAAGAGGCTTCCATAACATCCCAATAAGACAGACTAAATGAAGAGGAATGGAAGAGCGAGTTTGACAACCGAAGGGACTCTTTGGAGGTGGGGTATCCCCATGGTACGAAGTGTCAGGGCAAAGACATCATTTATATTGTGGTGACTATCAATGTTCCTTTGATGGGTCCAGAGGGTGCATATCCTACACACCCGCCATAGTCTCACGACTTTGTTGGGCGGCAAACGTGCAAGAGAAGAACAACTTGCGGATGCTTGTTTTATCTGAGGATGGAGAGAATTCAAGTTGTTGGCAAAATCGGTCGAGAAATGCATGGAAGGATGTGAAGATGGCGGGGAGAGCACAATTGGGCCGGACAATCCTAATCATTGTCTCGGAATACGAAGCATGGAGAAAATCAAGAAAAGGCCCGACGACTTTCCTACAGAAAGCATGAAAGATAAAGACCACCCCCGTTTGGTAACTCAAATGAGAATAACCGAAAGTTCTAGAAGCACAAATAAAGGAAATGGAGCAACAAAAGCAAGATCGAGTTAAAAATAGCCATTGGACGAAACGTTGTGGGAAGTTAGCCAAGGAAAATGAACACTTAAAAGATTTGTGTGCAGATATCTCCCCGACCTCAAAGTCGGATGAATACGAGACAATGTCTCATCAAACATCATGGCTAAGGTCAGGATCTTGAAAGAAAATATTGTCCTTGACAATGGAAAGGCATCGCTAAGAAGAAAAAGCGTCGATTAGAAGAAGAGGTCATCCAGCCAAGAAGGTATGAGAAAGTCATTGGAGGCGGAGGTTGATCGCAAAGGAGTCAATAACAACTTACGGAGGCGAATTTGTGCACAAAGTAGGATGGTGATGAATTGGTACAAAGGTCAAAGAACTAAATGTCCTAATGGTCAAAATCAAGAAGGAGTCCGATTTGGGGTGGACTGAAGAAAACATTATCATGATCACGTGGTTCAAGCAATGAATGCCGTGAAGTGGTGGAGAAGGGGCCGCGGAACGAGGATGATATTGACATATGGAAAAAGAGTATGAGCATGAGTTTGGAGCTAAGCCATTGCATTCAGAATTTTGTCCAAAACTTTGAGAAGGCGAACAATAAATGCGGGGACCATACCCTTCATCTCCCGTCGACTGGATGATTTTGTGAAAATGTGTGGAGGGTTTGCTCGAGGGCTAAAAGAAAGAGACCCGAAGTTGTTGACTTTAGGATGAAATGTTGTAACAATGTTGAAAATTATGATTTGACAATGATGTAATCCCAACCCATGTCTGCTTTTTTGAGGAACTTTAATGAAACCTGTTCTTGCCTCTATGATTCCTTCGCGGCTCCAACTCTTACACTTAGCGTTATTGACACCTATCGTGGAGCATGGTCTCCCTTTAGTATGTTGTCAACTACATCTTTACCTTATAGGATTCTTCCTTGTGCAAAGGGTGGTGCGGGATGCCTCAATTCCAAAGTTCTTATTGCTAGTAATGTTTAAGACAACATCTATTGTGGAGAGGCGTTCTTCCATAGATTTGTTGTCAACTCCATTTCATCTTATGAGCACAATGACCCTTCTGGTGGGACAGGAGAAACATCTCTTGTCACTCACAGTGTTAACTCGAAAGAAAAAAACAAAATAAATAATAAATAATAAACTCCATAGGTGATTTTTCACCCAAAGCTTTTCTTTTTTGCAATATTCTTACCCTTTTTCTCGATTAAGCGAGACTCTTCCGAACAATTGCTCCGAGACACCCTTTATCGCTTTCGATCACAGGCAAAAGCCATGGCGGATGAACTAGAAGAAGTAGAAATCGGGATGAAGTCCCGGTCAAATCAAGGATGCGGATGGCTAAGATGATGGAGATCCTACAAGAAATGCGAAGGAGAAGAACACGGAGGAGAACCCTCCACCTCGAGCGAGGACAGCCGGCCACACCTCTCGTCCCTCTGGATTTCAGATTCTGTTCAAGGCTTCAACCAACCAGGGGCCATGATGCTCTCAACCCAACTCATTTTAATTTGACCAACAATCCCATACGTTTTTGCCTCAGGGTTTGTACCACCAAGACCCCAAATCCACAGATGGTATTCGAACTCCGAACACATCACTCAAGCACAAATCCCCACCAATACGTGAAATATCGCATAAACACGAATGTCAACTCTACAGATGGTAACACCCCGATAGTGACACCTACCATCAATCCAAGGCCTCCCGATACACCCATTATGGACCCCCAGGGGGCCTCAAATGATGCCAAACTTCGGTTCCTCCTCCATGCCATATTCATTTCCCGATAATAGTGTATGCGGAAAGCTCAGGTGAATCGCTCGGGGGGGATTCGATCTAAAAAAGTTGGAAGTACTAGAGGAAAGATTGCCGGGCCATGAAGGGAGTAAATAGTTGTAGTCTTCGGGATGCCTCGGAACTCTGTCTGGTACAAAATGTTATAATTCCTTGAAAATTTAAAGTCCAGTTTTGACAAATACCGGGAACCACTTGTCCCAAGAACCATTTGACCATGTATGTTAGGAAGATGGCGTCACATGCCAGAGATGATAAACTCTTGATTCACTCTTCCTCCAAGACAGCTTGTGAGGCGGCTTCAATTGGTATCGCATCTCGGCGGGCACACATCGATCCTTCAAAGATCCCAAAGATGCATTCCTAAAGCAATGCAAGTACAATGTTGACATGGCTCGATAGGATGCAACTCCAAAATATGTCAAAAAGGGATGTAGAGACTTCAAAGAATACGTGCAACGATGGAGAGAGCTGGCTGCTCAGTGGAGCCTCCCTTAGCGAGAAAGAAATTATAGCAATGTTCATTGATACACTCCATCGCCTTTCTATGATAGGATGATTGGGAGTGTGTCATCAAATTTTCACGACATGGTCATCATCGACGAGAGAATTGAAAGTGGAATGAGGAATGGCAAGATCGTCGAGACTGAGAGAAGCCAAGAAAACCCATTCGTGAAAAAGAAGGAGGAGAGGCACATGCGATAACCTTGGAGCAGAAGAAACCGAACCAATGGAGACCCAACCAAACACCCGCCTTCCATGCCCAATCACGCCTCATACTACCAACCACCTCCATATCACCAAGCCAACAACCATACATCGTTGCAACCTCGCAACTTCAAACCCTCAACAAATGGCTCCCACCGACATCACACCCTTCTAATCTCAAACACACCCCACCATGCCACCTCAATCATCCGGCCTCTAAATCCAAAACCCAAACACCAGCCAAACAAGACCACCATATAACCGAAGAAAGAAAGACGGTGCTTTTGACCGATACCCTGACCTACACCGAACTATTAGCCAACTTGTGAGCAAATCCGTGCTAACTCCTATCCGGACAAGACCACTAGACCTCCTTATCCAAGTGGTATGACCCAAATGCTCAATGTGAATATCACGATGGGGCCAAGACATTCCAAGAGAGTTTGTAAAGCTTTGAAGTTTTAAAGTGCAAGATCCGATTAATGCCAAATGGTTGAGTTTTTGGAAGGATGCTCCAAATGTGGCAGGTCCTATGCCAAATCATGGGGGGTTAGAGTCAATGCCATTGAGTTTCTTGGAACATACTCCCGAAGAGTAAAGTGGCCGATGTTAAGACTCCTATGAGAGTTGTTTTTAGAGAGATGTACAAATATGGATTGATCAATCCCGATCACGGAAGTAAAAAAGCTCTTGATGGAAAGGATAATGTGACTTTGATGGAAACATGGGGCATTCGATTGAAAATTGATTTGAGGTAGAAGTCGTGCGCCGTTTAATGGATATGAAGATTATCTTAATTGGTTGTGGATCAGATAGTGTGCCATTAATATGGTTGTTGAATCTACAACTTCCCCAACCCCCATTAAGATAACCCTTTTATGTGCGGTTAGTCCTCGGCCCGGTTCTGAGCAGAGTCACTCCAAAACCAGAGGGTGATATACTATCCGAGAAGAAACTGCTGGGTTCCCAAATGGGCTGAACACCAGTCGTCATCCGAGTTCCAAGTCCTTTCCCTTACAAGGACACCAAGCGTACCATGGAAGTATGGATGGAGTCACAATCCTTCCAACAAAGACTCCATTGGTCACCAACATTTCGGGAATGGCGGAATGACTAGGAGTGGTCGCATTTACGCCCGAGTATTATGGAAAGGAAATAGAAAAGGAAGGGAAAGGATCATAAAGGGAAAGAGAAGGTGGAAGAAATCCTAGATGACAAGGAAGAAACGGGGGTGAGAATAAAAAGGGTGTATCCGATGAGGAGGTAGGTGAATTCTTGAAGTTCATCAAGCGAGTGAATATAGGTTGTGGATCGTTAAATCGGACTCAGGCTCGGATATCTCTTTTTGTCTCTATTGATGAACTCAGAGCCACGGAAGATCTTGATGAAGGTGCTGAATCAAGCGCATGTCTCCCATGACATCACAATTATAAGCCGATAACATACGTAGGTAACATAGATTCGATAATTATGTCACTTTCATAGATGATGAAATACCAGTTGAAGGTATGGGGCATAACAAGGCCTTGCAGATTGCGGAAGTGCCAAGACCATGTCAGCCGGGGTTCTCATTGATAATGGCTCTTCTTTAAATGTTATGCCAAAGTCAACACGGCGAAGTTGCCTTCGATGGAACTCACATGAAGCCAAGCACGATGATTGTAAGAGCTTTCGACGGCGACCTGAGAGGGAAGTCATGGGAGAAATTGAATTGCCCATTGATTGGCCCTGCACCTTTAAAGTACTTTTTCAAGTAATGGACATCACCAACATACGGTTGTCTCCTAGGGCGACCATGGATCCATTCGCCCGGAGCTTTACCTTCCACGTTGCACCAAGTGAAGTTCATTTATTGGCCGTAAGCTGATAATTGTCTCTCGAGGGAGGATTGTTAGTAAGCAAGCCATCAACCGCCCCTTATATTGAAGTGCCGAGGAAGCTCTCGGACGCCTTGATCCTTGAAATTGCAATGCCACTTATGTGAGGGATAGTGCTCCACTCTTGAAACCTCGGTCATCTTAAGCGTCCATCATGATGGCCAAGGTTATGCTCAAGGAGGATACCAACCACGGAGCAGTTTGGGGAAAACCGCCAGGCGTTCTTTGACATTCTCATGCCACTGAGAACAAGGATAGGTTTGGATTTGGGATACAACCCACGAGCCGACAAGATGAGAGTTATAGAAGAGAAGAAAAGAAAGAGGTTGGCTCGGCTGGAAAATCGTGAATACGAGGTGAAAGGGTTCCCATCTGTGACATTCGTGAGCTTGGGCGTAGGTTTGCATTCTGGACCAAGCGGCCTATTGAAGATGATTATCCCTGCCCGATCGTGGTATCAACAGATGTATCCATGCTCCTCGGATACGAGCTCAACAATTGGGAGATCATTGAGTTCCCCAAGACCATAGGGTCCTTTTCAAAGTAATTGCCGTAATGCTTATCCTTTAGCGCCCAAGGCTTTAGGGGTTTTGTTGTAATGGGCTACATGTTTTACTTTCATTATGACTTATCAATAAATGCATGCATTGATATCTTTGTCTTGTTATCTCTTTTTTTACTTTGTTTTTGTTCACCATCCCTCACCAATAAATGGGTCTCGTCTTTAACCTTTATTCATTCATCTTTCCATGATAATTACCAAAATGCAGATCTAAAGTGACTCTCTTGAAAACGCTAGGAGTTAGTAACCCATTATAATTTTGACTATCCAGTTGATAATGCCGAGGAGGTTGTTGATGATGAGGAAGTTCCCCGAACTTTCGAGATTGGTAGAACAAGAAGCTGGGAAGGCCCCGTGAAGAAAGGCAGTGAACTAATCAATTTGGGAACCAAAGATGATATAAAAGAGAGTCAAGATTGGCTTTTCCTTGAAAGAAAAGGAGCGGGCAGATGATCATTGTTGATGATTATAAAGATGTTTCGCATGGTCATACCAAGACATGCCGGGGTTAGGCAGTGTAAAAGAATACAAACTACCATTAAAGCGGTTGTCCTCAGAAAGCGGAGCTTACGAAGGATGAAAGCGGAAATGTCCTTAAAGATCAAGGAGGAGGTCGAAACATTGGATGCGGGTTTCTAGAGTTGTAAAGTACCCTCAATGGGTTGCAACATCGTTCTGTTCCCAAGAAAGATGGAAGGTTCGAATGTGTGTGGCTACCGAGATCCGAATAGAGCTAGCCCAAAGATGACTTTCCTTTACCTCACATTGATGTTCTTGTAGATAACCACTGCTCAACATGCATTATTCTCTTTCATGGATGGCTTCTCGGGATATAATCAGATCAAAATGGCCCTGAAGATATGGAGAAGACTATATTTGTCACGTTGTGAGGGAACTTTTGCTATAAGGTTATGCCCTTTGGCTTGAAAATGCTGGGGCAACATATCAACGGGCTATGGTGGCTTTATTCCATGACATGATGCACAAGGAGATAGAAGTTTATGTAGATGCACATGTCGCCAAGTCCGGATCCGAAGATGATCATGTTGATGATCCGAAACTTTTTCGAAGCGATTAAAGTTTAAGCTCCGATAAATCCAGCCAAATGCACTTCTGGGTGAAATGGGCAAGCTTTTGGGGTTCATTGTTAGTCAAAGAGGAATAGAAGTTGATCACGAAAAGGTTCGAGCAATCACGATATGCCAGACCTCAAGCAGAAAGAAGTTCGGGTTTTTAGGAAGATTGAACTACATTGCCAGGTTCATTTCCCAATTAATGACGACATGCAAACCTGATCTTTTAAAGCTGCGCAAAATCAAGCCGTGACATGGAATGAAGATTGTCAAAAGCCTTTGAGAAGATCAAACAATACCTACAAGAGCCTCCACTTGGTTCCCCAAGTGCGGGAGACCTCTCATCATGTTTCCGATCGCTTAGATCAATCTGGGGTTGTGTACTAGGGCGACGATGAGTCGGGAGGAAGGAACGTGCCATCTATTATCTAAGTAAGAAATTCACCGATTCTGGCCAATACCTCCTTGCTAGAACGGCTCCTACAGGTCTTGGCTTGGGCGGCTGTTTGAGGCATTACATGTTATGTTACACTACCGGTTGGTATCAAATGGATCGATCGGCACATCTTTGATAAGCCTTGCTCGATCTGGAAGAATCGCTCATTGGCAAGTCCTGCTTTCGAATATGACATTGTCTATGTCACCCCAGGCGATGAAAGGTAGCGCTCTTACGAATATCTAGCCAATCAGCTAATGAGAAGATTATGGATCGATGCAATGTGATTTTCGGATGAAGATATAATGGCTTTGTTTGATGAGCAATCACGAAAAAGAAAAATGGACCTTGTTATTTGATGGAGCTTCAACTAGCATTGAGGCCCGGAATGGGGCAATTTTTATCTCACCGGAAAATGATTATTTCTTTTGTCATTACAGGCTCTGCTTTGATTGTACAAACAATATGAATCACGAGCTTGTGCACTAGGGGATTTTAGCAGCAATAGAGGCATAAGGACACTTTGGAGGTATATGGGACTCGTACTAGTCATCCACCGTTAAGAGGGGAATGGGAAACCGAGATGCCAAAGTTAATTCAGTACCATGATTACATCAAAGGTTTGATTGAAGCGTTGACGGGGTCACGTTTCATCATATTCCCGAGAAGATAACCAATTAGCCGAGCCTTATTGTCTACCTTGTCCTCAATCTAAGTAAGTGACGAGAGGAACCTACCACTCATCAAAATGGAAAGTCGTGGTCATCCCTGCATATTGTCAAGTGATAGAGGAAATAGTCGATCAAAACCGTGGGCACCGTGACATCGAATGTTTCATCCAAAGAAGGGAATACCCTCCAGGGCGCTTCGGAAATGACAAAAGAACTCTAAGAAAGCGGCAATGGGTTTCATTTTGATGGAGATATTCTACAAAAGAAACCATGACATGGTGTTGTTGAGGTGCGTTGGACGTTGCAAAGCTAAAGCGATAGTTGAGGAGGTACATGAAGGACCTTTTGGAACACACGCGAGTGGTCATGCAATGACCGGGGAAAATCCGAGGACTGAGCCAATATTGGCTAACAATGGGGCGATTGCTTTAATTATGCGAAGAAGTGCCACAAGTGTCAAATATATGACGAAGGGTTTACGCCGCGGCTCCTTTGGTTGTCATGTCGGCACACCGGCGTTCTCAATGTGGGGGAATGGATGTGATTGGGCCCATCAGACCAAAAGTCTCAAATGGACATCGCTTCATTCTTGTTGCCATCGATTATTTCATACAGTGGGTTTAGGTGGATCTTATCCCAATGTGACCCGGAATGTGTGTCGAATTTGTCAAAGAGAGCTAATTTGTCATTATGGGTTGCGAGTGAGATTATCAACGATAATGCAAGAAATTTGAACAATAGGATGATGAAGGGAGATGTAGCGAAAATTTCAAGATAAAGCATCATAATTCCTCTAGTATTGCCCAAAGATGAGCGGGCGAGTGGAGGCTGCTAATAAAAATATCAAGAAGATTGTCCAAAGATGGTGGTGACGTAGGAGTTGGTACGATATGCTACCTTTTGCTTTACACTGGCTCATGCCTCTATTCGCACCTCGGACAGGGGCAACGCCATATTCTTTAGTTTATAGGATGGAGCAGTCTCCCAATTGAAGTAGAGATCCTTATTAAAGTCTTGAGAAGCAGAATTAGAAGAAGGCTGAGTGGGTCTCGGGATCGATTAGACCAATGAACCTCATTGAAGGAAGAGATTAGGGCGTTGTGTCACGCCAATTATACGTTAGAAGGTTGATGAGGAGCTTACGAGAGAAGGTACGCCACGAAGCGGTCGGGAGGGTGGGTGCAATTAAAAAGATCTACCAATCAAAAAGGATCATCGAGGGAATGGACTCGAACTACGAAGGACCCTTACGTTGTGAAAAAGGCCTTCTACGAGGGGAGCTTTAATTCTCACGAGGATGGATGAGGAAGACCTCCCCGCCTCCCTGTGAACTCTCGGATGCAGTAAAAATATGCTTGAACACACTTCCCCAAGAAGAAGAAGAAAAGAAAAGAAAATGAAAAATGAAAAGAGAAAAGGCTTAAGCTAGAGCGAAAATGCAGAAAAAGACAGAATAGGCAAAGTTGGAGCGCCAGCTAGGTGAAAACCTGAAAAAGCGGTCTAGTGCAAAAATTAGGGTTCAAAAAATGATGAAAAAATGAAAAAATATATATATATAACAATGGGAGAGCCGTCAAACCCAGGTGGAACCGGAAATCTGAGGTTGGATATATATGAAGATGAGCGGAGACAACATCTCCAAGCCAATTAATGGAAAGCGCAAAGATTGTATGAGGATACTAAAAGTAGTCATCGAAGAGACATCACTTTGAGGAAGATGTGATTCCTACTCCACAACGTTTTGCAACTTATGCTTTGTACACCTTTTCAATCCAAATATAATGACATTGACTTCCGCTTTATTTTTATTTCGCTACCTTGGTCCTTTCCTCTTAATTTTTGTCATTTTCGTGGTGTGTGCATTCATCCCCGATAAGTATACTGAAACGTGAGAATAAGTAATGTTTTTGGGCGGTTAGAATTCCTGAAAGCCTCAAAGAGTCTTGGGGGCACGATGCTTCCTTTATAAAGTACATCCCAAGAAAGGAAGGAATCTTGCGAGACTCAACCATGGAGATAATTATCCTATCGAGAACATTCAATCATCGGGGATAAAAGTGTAAGATATCTCTCCACAGATAAAGATGGGCCTTGTTTTTAGTTAAATCCCACAGGAAGTAATGTGATCGATGCCTTTAGGGGTGAAGGATCCAATAATGAAAGAAATAGCAAAGAAGAAATAATGCATCATCAATCTTTTGCATCAATGCCCCGTAAATTAATAAGGGTTCTCATGATCATCATTCTTTCTGCAAATTGAGAAACTAGTATTTGAGTTTTAGCATTGTCTATTCCAGCAGGTGAAATGGTCAAAATCTACATTCATATATTGCATTTTCTATATGGCCTCACAAACTTTTAATCTATCCATTTTAGAGTCTCGACGCAATCCACCCCTGTAGCTTTTTTTTTTTTTTTCTTTAAGTTTGAGCTTACTCACGGCAATCCACCCCGGTAACTCTTTTTATCTTCATTCCCCGAGCTTTTGACTAGGCAATCCCCCCGTAAGCTCTTTTTATCTTTCGGGTCGAGCTTCAGACGGGCAATCCACCCCCGTAAGCTCTTTTTTATCTTTGTTCAAGAGCCTTCTGGGACGGCGCAATCCCCCCCCGTGAGCTTATTTATCTTTCATCGTTAGCTTCGGACGGCAATCCACCCCGTAGGTTACTCTATCTTTCCCGTCGAGTCTCAAGCAATTCACCCAGTAGGCTCACTTATCTTTCGTTTCGAGTCTCATTTCTGGGCAATCCACCCAGTAGCCTCTTTTTATCTTCAGTTCAATTTGGGCGGGACGGCAATCCACCCCGTAGCTCTTTATCTTCGCCGAGGTTTAACTGCAATCCACACCCCGTAGGCTCTTTTATCT
>JAUPTC010001299.1:0-25815 GCA_030762895.1 Sophora flavescens
CCAAATATCCGCTTGGATAGTAATCGATTCGGTATGTGCTAGTACTTGGCACAATCCTGCGTGGGAGCGATAAGCGGTCTCACCACCGTATTACTTGCACGTGGGTATACTTGCCCAGATTCGTCAATAAGTTTTTGGCACCGCGTTGGACTGCGTTTCAATATTAGCATATCCAATTTGGTTACTAATTTAATCAAAAAAAAATTCTGTTATAATTTGTTTTTGTCATAATTCTTTGTTCTATTTTTCTTTGTCATTTTTTACTGGTGTATTTCTTTGTTGTGTGTTGACTTTTACTTTTGACACTCTTGTTTGCTAGGCTGTTTGTGTATGCGAGGTACTATCAGCTGACCAACTCCTCCACGATCCACGAGATTGAAAGAACAGCTAGGAAGAATCGAAGGCAAGTAAGAGAGCGGCTGTTAGAACAACAAGAAGAAGAACAAGAGACTTCTTCCTCTCAAGTTCCTCAAGAAAAACTCAGAATGGCAGGCAATGGTGAAGGTGCTCCACCACGGAGGACACTCGGTGACTATGGCAATACAAATATCAATCGGCATGTCACTAGCATAGTGAGGGCCCCAATTAACTGCAACAATTTTGAAATCAAGCCAGCCCTCTTGAATTTGGTTGCACAGAATCAGTTTGCCGGGTTGGAAAAGGAAGATCCTAATAGTCATATCTCCAACTTCATTGAGATATGATGAAGCATAATGGTGCCTCTGAGGATGCAATCCGCTAAAGGGCGTTCCCCTTCTCTTTACGGGATAGGGCCAAGGCTTGGTTCCAATCTTAACCAAGGGGAAGCATTACTACATGGGATGATTTAGAGGCAAAATTTCTGGCAAGGTTCTTCCCCACCTCAAGATTTGTGAAGACAAGGGGTGATATCATAAGCTTTGCTCAGCAAGAAGGTGAGACTCTGCATGACGCCTGGGAAAGGTTCAAGGAATTGCTCCGAAGATGTCCAAACCATGGGTTTGATGATCATACCCAAATGCAAACATTCTATAATGGATTGAGGCAGTCAACCAGGTACATGTTGGATGCCTCAGCTGGAGGGTCCATGAACACAAAGACAGAAGAGGAAGCACTGATTTTGATAGAGGCTATGGCATCAAATGACTATTTGATGCATCATGATCGGGGTCCCACATCAAGAAGGGGAGTGTTGGAGTTAGATTCGCAATCTGCACTTTTGGCTCGAGAATAAACTCATGACACAACAACTGGAGTCCATCACCAAGCAACTCGCTCAACTCCCACAACAACTCCAAACTGTTCAAGGGACAACCATGCCACCTCAACAGGTAATGCGATGTGATTTTTGTGGAGGTGATCATGATAATGGAAGATGTGAGGCACCGCCTAGTTCCCATGAGGAAGATAATTATATGGGGAACTATGGGCGGCCAGGCAACAACCAATACTCCAACAACTACAACCAAGGATGGAGGAATCAACCGAGTTTTGGTTGGAAGCAAGATGTCGGACAAACAAACAAGCCTCAACCCACACCATCACCTCAGGACCGGACTTCTATCTTGGAGAACACCTTAATCATTTCATGCAGATGTCCATGTCAAACCAGAAAAACACTGATGCATCCATAAAAAACTTGAAGGTTCAAGTTGGACAGATTGCAAAGCAACTAGCAGAACAATCCAGCATCAGTTTTTTAGGTAACACTCAGACAAATCTAAAGAACATTGCAAGGCTATTGTTTTGAGGAGTGGTAAAAATCTTGAGCAATAGGGTGGTGAGCCTTTGTTGACAAATCGAGAGAAAGGTGAAGAAAGCAGAAATGAATGCTTTGAAAAAAGCTGAATCGAGTGAAGAAAAAGGTAAAGAGGTTGTAGTTGAGGAAGAAGAAAGGGCGGTGAACAAGACAAGAGGAGAAGCTAGTGGATGAGAATTCAATCTTGAGGAAGACTAAAAGTCATATTTTGAAAGATGGAGACAAGCCTCAAGTGATCCCTCTTACGTAAAGCTTCCATATCCTCATTTGAGCAAGAAAAAGGAAAAGGAAAAGGAGTTTACCAAGTTCCTTGACATCTTAAGAGGCTACGAGATCAACATACCCTTTTTTGAAGCACTAGACCAGAGGCCCACTTATGCAAAATTCATGAAGGAGTTGCTCACAAAGAAAAGAAAGTTTAAAGAAGGTGAAACTGTTGCCTTGACTGAAGAGTGCAGTGCAATACTTCAAAGGAAGCTACCTCCAAAGCTTAAGGATCTGGTAGTTTTATAATCCCCTGCCTATTGGGAGCGTTGCTATTGGGAAGGCATTTTGTGACTTGGGAGCGAGTATCAATTTGATGCCGCTTTCAATTTTGAATAAGCTTGGAGGTGGTGAGGTAAAACCAACAAGGATGGCATTGCAACTAGGCGATAGATCAATAAAGCGTCCTTATGGTATTCCGGAAGATGTCCGGTAAAAGTAGATAAGTTTATCTTCCCAATGAGACTTTGTGATATTAGACATGGAGGAGGATCCCGAGAGGTTCCACTTATATTGGGAGACCTTTTCTAGCCTGGTCGAGCCTTGATAGATGTACAAAAGGGCGGCTCAATTCGAGTGCAAGATGAAGAGGTTACCTTCAACGTATTTGAAGCTATGCATCGCTGAGTGATGAAGAAAAGCTGTTTCCGCTTGGACATTGTGGATGTAGTGGCTAAGGAAACTTTGTGCACATCAGCACCACTCTTGAGATGGTACTTGTGAATGCTATTGCAAATCTTGGTGAGATAGAGGAGGAGGAATTAGAAGAGTGTTTGTGTGATCTATAAGCCTGACCTAAGCAACTGCTTTGCCAACTTTGTGAAGGAAGAGCTCAAGAAGGATGAAGTCCAAGAGAAGCTCCAGTTAGAGCTTAAGCCCATGCCTCCCCACTTGAAGTATGTGTTCCTGGGGAGAATGATGAAGACCCCTGTCATAGTGAGTAATGTCTTGTCCAAATTGGAAGAGGAGAAGCTTGTAAAGGGTGCTTGAGAGCATAAGACTGACTATTGGCTGGTCCATCTCATATTTGAAAGGTATTAGCCCCACGTTTTGTATGCACAAGATCACGATGGAGGCTGAATTTAAACCGGTGGTCCAACCGCGAGAGGAGGCTCAACCCTACAATGAAAGAAGTGGTGAAGAAGGAGGTGCTGAAACTCCTGAAGCTGGAATGATATATCCGATCTCCGATAGTGCTTGGTGAGTCCGGTACAAGTGGTTCCAAAGAAAGGTGGCATGGCCGTCGTGCACAACGAGAAGAATGATTTGATTCCAACTAGAGCAGTCCTTTGGTTGGAGATGTGTATGGATTACCAGGAAGCTAAAACAAAGCTACTAGGAAGGATCACTTCCCACTTCCATTCATGGACCGAGATCTTTGGAGAGGTTAGCCGGGCAAGCATACTATTGTTTCTTGGATGGTTATTAGGGTTATAACCAAATTGCGGTTAACCCAGGAAGACCAGGAAAACTGCTTTCACATGCCCGTTTGGAGTTTTGCCTGTCGGAAGATGCCTTTCGTCATGCAATGCACCTACGACATTTCAAAGGTGCATGCTTTCTATTTTTTCGATATGGTAGAAAAATACATTGAGATTTTCATGGATGATTTTTCCGATTTCGGTTCCTCTTATGATAATTTGTTTGTCTAACCTTCTTTCTTTGTGTCAAGAGGTGCATGGACACCAATTTAGTCTTAAATTGGGAGAAGTGTCATTTTATGGTGCGGGAAGGCATTGTGCTTGGGCACAAAATTTCATCAAGGGGATCGAAGTGGATAAATCCAAGATCGATGTGATTGAGAAGCTACCTCCACCAGTGAATGTCAAGGGTGTGAGGAGTTTCCTTGGGCATGCAGGCTTTTACCGGCGGTTCATCAAGGACTTTTCAAAGATAGCCAAGCCGTTGTGTAGCCTTTTGAACAAGGACACTCCATTTCTGTTTGGCACTGCTTGTCTTAACTCTTTTCAAATTCTGAAAGACAAGTTGATTACTGCTCTCATTCTTGTTGCACCCAACTGGGAGTCACCATTTGAATTAATGTGTGATGCCAATGACTACGTGATTGGGATAGTTTTGGGACAGGCGGAGGGACAAATTTTTCCATGCTATTCACTATACTAGCAAAGTTCTCAATGAGAACAAAGTAAATTATGCAACAATAGAAAAGAGTTGCTAGCCATAGTGTTTGCACTTTGGAAAAATTTCGTTCCTACTTAATAGGGTCACAAGTCACTTTGTTTATACTGACCATGCTGCGATTAAATATTTATTGACTAAGTTAGATTCTAAACCAAGACTCATAAAGGTGGATTGCATTTGTTGCAGGAATTTGACTTAGTCATCAAGGATAAAAGGAGCAGCGAGAATGTGGTGGCTGACCACTTGTCCCGGTTGGTGAATGAAGAGGTGGCTGCAAAAGAAAAGGACATTCGGGATGAGTTCCCAGATGAGGCTATATTGTTGGTACATGAGAGACCATGGTTTGCCGACATGGCGAACTTCAAGGCAGCCAACATTGTTCAGGAGCACCTCGCTTGGTAACAAAGGAAAAAGTTCTTCAGGGATGCCAACCATTTCATGTGGGATGACCCATTTCTGTTCAAGGTTGGACCGGATGTCTTGTGGAGGAGGTGCGTTAGTCAAGAGGAAGCAAGGAAAGTTTTGTGGCATTGTCATAACTCTCCATATGGTGGACATTACAATAGGGATCGAACAGCTGCAAAGGTCCTCCAATCGGGTTCTTTTGGCCCTCGATCTTCAAGGACTCTTACAATCATGTGAAGAGTTGTGACAAGTGCGGAAGGGCCGGGAACATTTCAAGGAGGGATGAGATGCCCGCTGCGAGAATATATTGGAGGTTGAGGTATTTGATTTCTGGGGCATAGACTTTATGGGTCCACTTCCACCTTCATTCTCAATCAATATAATTTGGTGGCGGTGGACTATGTCTCCCAAATGGGTGGAGGCCATTGCAACACCCGAGAATGATGCCCAGGCAGGTGATTAGATTCATCAAGAAGAACATCATTGCCCGGTTTTGTGTCCCAAGGGTTCTTATAAGTGATGGGGGATCTCACTTTTGCAACTCACAACTGAGAAATGTGTTGGCCAAGTATGATGTGAGGCACAAGGTGGCATCTCCCTATCATCCGCAAACAAATGGGCAAGCGTAGTTCTCTAACCGTGAGATTAAGAGGATTCTAGAAAAGACTGTGGCCGCTTCAAGAAGAGACTGGGCAAAGAAGTTGGGCGATGCCTTATAGGCTCTCAGGACCGCCTTTGAAAACTTACGTGGGGTTATCCCAGTTTCAGATGGTCTATGGAAGGGCATGTCATCTGCCCGTAGAGTTGGAGCATCGAGCCTTTTGGGCGTTGAAGTTCTTGAATTTTGATGCCACTCTGGCGGGTGAGAAAAGAGTGAATCAGCTGCATGAGTTAGAGGAGATGCGCCTTAATGCATATGAGAATGCAGCCATTTATAAGCGGCCGAGTCAAGACCTACCACGACAAGAAGATCGTGATGAAAACATTTCGGCCGAGGACAACAAGTTTCTTGTTCAATTCCCGGTTGAGATTGTTTAAGGCAAGTTGAAGTCTAAGTGGTCGGGACTCGTTCATTGTGAGGAAGTCTCACCTCGTGGAGCTGTGGAAGTGGAGGATCTACTTCAAAAGGACCTTCAAAGTCAATGGCCAAAGACTTAAGGCCTACTTGGGTGGTGACATCGAGAGATTGATCTCAAATGTGCGCTTCATGATCCTTGAAGTCATCTACTGTCAAGCTAGTGGCGTTAAAGAAGCGCTTATTGGGAGGCAACCAAGTATTCTTTTCATTTTCCTTTTGTTTTTATTTTGCCCTCTTGAATAATTTGAGAAGATCAAGAGGATGATATTATAGATTAATGGGTTTGTTGAGTGTTTTTCGGGGAAAGGAGGAAGGAGAAGCAAAAGGGCGAGAGACAACAAAGTCGATAACCATCACGCTGAGCGGTGACACGGTCACAGCCGTGATGAGCCAGTTGAAGATCGGAAAGGATCACTGCCCTATCACGGGCGTGATGGAAGGACCCTGAAGATTTCACGGCCCTAGCGGTGATGGAGGTCACGGCCAGTGACGGCTACCCCTATGGACCGAGAATGCATCACGGCATGCCCGTGATAAGCATCACGGCCGTGACCCAATTTTCATGCAATTCCTTCGACTAGGCATGTGAACCAGCTCCCGGCGGCTAGCCTCGGTAAGTCGTTCCAATTTTTCTTTCCTCTCTCCAACTTGACTATTTACATTGGGGACAATGTAAGTTCTTGAGCTTGGGGTAGGGGCATTTTACATTTGTTCATATTGCATTCATATAGTTTTGCATGATAGCTTTACATGTTCACGAGGATTAGATTGCCCCTCCCGAAATTTGCATCCAATTGTGAGAACTAAGTGCCAAATAATTTTTGATAGTGAATTTTTGAACCCAATTTTCTTTATTCTTGTGATGAGACTGCAAATAAAAATGCTTGAGATGATTTGTGATAGTTGATAATTAGCTTGTGGTTCGTAGACTTGTGTTTCTCATTGATTTTGAACTACTAAAAGGTGAGCTTTGAGCCAAAAAGGGGTACTCATTAAATATACCTCGTTCGTTGTGTTAGAGTGTTATTCCTCTTGGATTGTTTTCTCCAGAACTTGACTTGAAACCATTTTGAAGCTTAAAATTTTTGAAAACATTTTTGAAAGTGATTGAGGCACTAGGTATTTTTCTGGCCTTCCGAGCTTTGAATGACTAAATGCTACCCTTAGTTGCCCGATTTTGAGCTGAAAGAATAAATACTTTTCTTGGTTCCTTGGAAATGTTTTGATGAATAATTCTTGATAGGATACCTTCTAAGTATTACAAAAAAAAAGGGTAAAAAGGTAGTTGGAAAAAGTTTGCGATGAAAAGAATTAGAAAAATATTTCTCTTGAGTTGAAAATCTCCCCTTCTCCAAGCAAAAGAAAAACAAAAGAAAAGAAAAATATATGGAGAAGGGGATGACAAAAGAAATGAGAAATAAAACAAAAAGAAAGGAAGAATGGTGGAAAAATGAATCAAAACCCACAAAGGTATTTTAGAAGGTGTCATGTGTTGAAATGCTTGATACTTGGTTTAGCCCTTTTGAAATGTTTTTTCTTGATTTCCCCACCTAACGATAAATCCCATGGCCACGTTACATCCCAAGTAAAGACCTCTTGATTCTTAGTTGTTTTCATTAATAAAGTAGAGATTTGGTTGATAGTCAAGCCTATGGTAGGATTCATTCATTGAGGAAATTGGAGCCGAATTGTCTTATATCCTAACACTTGAGTGAGGTGAGAAAAGAGCCAAGCAAATAAACAAGCTAGGGGTTATCTTGAGGTGAGAGAAAGAGTGCCCTAGTCGGTGAGAATATGAGTCTAAGAAACCTAAGCCTCTAATTGGACTTGAGCGATTGTCTCTTCTGAATTATTGGAGATACATTACTTGGATTACTTGCTACTCGGGTTCTTGGTTCACTATCCGTGATTTGATTGTCTATATCTGGCCTTAGTGATTGCTTGAGGACAAACAATTGAATAAGCTTGGGGTGATTTGATAGTGTGATTTTACATCATGTTTCTGTACACTTTTGCATGCATTTTCATATAGATTAGGCATACTTTATTTGATTTTAGTTAGTTTTTCCCCCTTGGAGCGGGTGAGGTGGTTTCTTGGTGTTGTTTTGCAGGAATTCAAGGAAAAATGCTCAGAATAGCCAAGATGGAGCTTGGATGAAGGCAGAACACGAAAAGTGAAGAAAATGACCCAGCGAGACCCATCACGACTGGCCGTGATGCCCATCACGGCCGTGATCGAGCAATAAGTGAGAGGAAAGAAGGCAAAGTCGGGAAGCTGTCACGGCCCAGGCGTGACACCCATCATGGCCATGACATGTTAATGGGGCCAGGCCCCCTCCAAGCCGAATCGTCACGGCCGGCCGTGAGGCCCATCACGCCGTGTGAGATCATTTGGTGAAGGCGAGAAGCTATCCACGACGCCCGCGTGATGAGAATCACGCCGTGATGCTCCAATATTTGGAAACGCGCCAAGGCGAAAGCGTCACGGCAGGCCGTGGCGGCCATCCACAGCCGTGACACGAATCCTCGATTGTTAAAAGGCACGGGGCGAAACGGAAAGAAATTAGTTTTTGAACCCTAAAGACTTTCTCGAACCGGGGAAGCGACTAAGGATTTCATGGAGTTCCTCCTTCTTTTCATCTCTATTTCTCTTGTTGTGGTTATGATCATGAGTGGCTAAACTCCCATTCTGGGGTTAGGGTAGCTATCTCTGAATTCTCATGTATTTGATTTGATCTTATGTCTGATTTTACTTCGTTATTGAGTGATTGATTTGTGTTTAATGCTTGTTGTAGCTACACCCCCATGGCTTGATCAGTGTTTTGATATGCGATTGGAAAATTCGTATTAGAAAGCGGGCCGAAATTAATCACCTAGTAAAATCTGGTATCTAGGAATGGAACTAGGTTTATTAGCAATCGCATGATCCCTAATCTTAATGCGAATTCACTAATCTAGGCCACCTAAGGAATTAGGTCTATTAGTGGTTTAGGCTCTTGTCATCAGGAATCGGGGCTTGAGTAATTTAGTGGATTGATTGTCATAATTGAAGTGGAAACTGTTTATTAGTCATGTCATTGCATGGGGATGAAGTTTAGTGAACCTAATCCCAGCGTTGTTCTCTTATTTGAAGAATCCTTTTCTTTCGCCTTCCAGGTGTTCGATAGAATTTCTCAAAGAACTTTTCTATTTATTTTGTTTAGTTTAGGTTTAAATCTTATTTGGGCTTGGTAGTTACTATCGAGCTCCCTTGATCAAATATCCGCTTGGATAAGTGTCGATTGGTGCGTGCTAGTACCTTGCGGTCTTCGTGGGAGGCGATAAGCGGTCTCACCATGTAACTTGCCGCGATTGGGTATACTTGCCGAGATTCGTCAACGTCACGCCAACGATGGAGGAGGTGGTTGCTTTCAGGTAGAGCCTCCATTGGCGAAAAAGAAATTGTGGCAATGTTCATTGATACCCCCGATCGCCTTTCTATGATAGAATGATTGGAAGCGTGTCATCTTAATTTCTCTGACATGGTCATCATCGGTGAGAGAATTGAAAGTGGAATGAGGAATGGTAAGATCACCGAAACCCGATAATGAGCGGCGAAGAGAGCCCGGATTTGTGAAAAATAAAGAAGGAGAAGTACCGCGTAGCCTTTGAACAAAAGAAACCAAACCAATATAGACCAAACCAAACACCCACCTTCCCAAGCCCAATCGCCCATATTACCACCCACCTCCATCACCAAGCCAACCAGCCATACATCCGCCACCTCACAATTTCCAAATCCTCAACAAGTGGCTCCCTTACAGAGCCATCATGCCACCTCGACCCTCAAACACACCCTACCATGCCACCTCAAGTTGTCCAGCCCCCAGGTCCAAACCCAAACACCACCAAGCGAGACCAGGTATAACTCGAAAAGAAAGTCAATGCATTTCGACCCGATACCCATGACCTACACCGAGCTCTTGCCAACATAAGCAAATCGTGTTGACTCTATCTGATGAAACCATTGGGGCCTCCCTATCCGAAGTGGTTGACCCAAATGCTAAATGTGAGTATCATGCGGGGCAATAAGTCATTCCACGAGAACTGCAGGGGCTTTCAAATTTAAGGTACAAGGCCTTATTGATGCTAAGTGGTTGAGCTTTGGGAAGATGCTCAGATTGGGGCATAAGGTCCTATGCCAAATCACGGGGGTTCGGAGTCAATGCCATTGATAGCTTTATGGAACCTACTCTTAAGAGCCGAGTGGCTGATGTCGAACTCCCATGAGAGTTATTTTAAAGGAGATGCAAAAACATGGATTGGTGCAAACCTCAATGGTTGAAGAGAAGACTTTTGATGGAGAAATAAGGTGTGACTTCGCCGGGAATGTGAGGCATTCAATTGAAGAGCTGTGCATAATTTCGACCGGGTTGTGCAACAATTAATAGATATGAAGATTATCCTAATTGGTTGTGAACCGAATGAGTGTGGCATTAACATGGTCGCTGAATCTACAATTTCCCCAATTCAGTTAAGATAACTCCTTATCTTGTTGTGATTAATCTCAACCGGTTCTGAGCAAGTCGCTCCGGCCGGTGGTGATACACTATACGAAAAGGAACCTATGTCGGTTTCAAGTGGACCAACACCAGTTGTCATCAGAATCCCAGGTCCTTTCCCTTACAAGGACACCAAGCGGTACCATGGAAATATGATGGGCGGGTTCAGCAAAGTCCTCCCAACGGTACCCTTTGTGGTTACCAACATTTCGTAGTGGTGGAATGACTAGGAGTGGTCGCATTTATACTCCGAGGTATTGCGAAGGGGAGGGCAGAAAAGGAAGGAAAAGATGCAAGGGGAACCAGAAGGTGGAAGGAGCAGCGTGAGAAGAGGATACCAAAGGGGTGATAATAAAAAGAGTATCGATGAAGAAGTCGGCGAATTCTTGAAGTTCGTCAAGCAAGCGAATACGAGGGGTGGTGGATCAATTGAATCAAACTCCAACTTCGGATATCTCTTTTGTCTTTGTTGATGAATTGAGTCACATAGGAAATGCTGATGAGGGTGTTGAATCAAGCTCTATACTCATGACATCATAATTGATGGAAGGCTTAATAACATTGTGGGTAACATTGTTTTTAATAATTATATCACTTTCACTTCGATGACAAAATTCGGTGAAGGAATGGGCCAACAAGGCATTACATCTCGGTGAAGTGTCGAGATCATGTCGTGGCTAGGGTTCTCATTGATAATGGTTCTTCTTTGAACATAATGCAAAGTCAACACGGCAAAGTTGCCTTTCGATGGAACTCATATGAAGCCAAGCACAATGTTGTAAGAGCTTTCGATGGCACCGGAGGAAGATATGGAGAAATTGAATTGCCCATTAGATTGGCCCTTGCACCTTGAAATACTCTTCCAAGTAATGGACATTACGTGAGCTTACGATTGCCTCTGGGACGACCATGGATCCATTAAAGCCTGAGTTTGTACCTTCCGCTTCGCACGAGAAGTGAAGTTCATTGTCGATTGACAGTCGATAATTGTTTCTGGAGATGATGATATGTTAGTGAGTAAGCCATCAACAACCACATTGTAAGCTAGAAGAAGAATCTCTTGATCTCGCTTTCGATCAGCAAATTGCCAATGCCACTTATGTCGGGGGCGGTGCTCCACTCTTGAAACCTCGAGTCATCTAAAGCGTCGAGTTATGATGGCTAGGGTTATGCTCGAAGGAGGATACTGGCACAGGCGATTTGGGAAGAATAGCCAATGTGTCAGCGACATACTCATGCTCACTCGAGAACAAGGACAGGTTTGGGTTGGGATATAAACCCACCAAGGCGAAGCAAGATGAGGTTATAGAAGAGAAGAAAAGAAAGAGGTTGGCTCAGTGGAAAATCGTGAATCGAATGGAAGGGTTCCCGTCCATGACGTTAAATGAGCTTAGAAGTGTAGGGTTCGCATTCCTGGACCAAGCGGCAGGTGTTGAAGATGATTATCCCGCCGTCATGGTGACAATCCGGTGTATCCATGCCCTTAGGACATGGAGCTCAATAATTGGAGGTCATTGAGTTCCCCAGACCGTAGAGTTTTTTTCAAAGTAATTTCTGAATGCTTATCCTTTAGCCACCAAAGCTTTAGGATTTTTGTTGTAATGAGCTTACTTGTTTTCGTTTCAGTATGACTTATCAATAAATGCATGCATTCAATATCTTTGTGTTCTTATCTTTTTTACTTCGCTTTTATTCATCGTTCCTCACCAATAAGTAGTTTCTCATCTTTATGTTATTCATTCATCTTTCCACGATAACTACCCAAAAATGCAGATCTAAAAGTGACTCTCTTGAAAATGGGAGGTGTTAATAACTCAACATACAATTTGACTATCCTATTGATCATCTTGATGAGGTTGTTGATGATGACGGGAAGTTCCTCCGGTATTGAGGTTGGTAGAAAAGAACGAAGGGGGAACAACCACATGAAGAGCGAGCGAACTAATCAATTTGGGAACCAAGATGATAAAAAAGAGGTCAAGATCGGCCTTTCCCTGAAAGAAAAGAAGCGAAGTAGGTTGATCAAGTTGTTAATGGATTATAAAGATGTTTTCTCATGGTCGTGCAAGACATGCCAGGTTAGACCAGATGTGGCCGGAATAAAACTGCCTTTAAAAGCCGAGGGTCCTCCACGAATGTGAAGCTACGAAGGATGAGCGGAAATGTCTTTAAAGATCAAGGAGAAGGTCAAGAAGCGACTGGATGCGGGTTTTGTGAAAGTGGTAAATCACCTCAATGGGTTGCTAACATGCCGTTCTGTCCCCAAGAAAGTGGAAAGGTTCGAATGTGTGTCGACTATCGAGATCGAACAGGCTAGCCCAGATGATTTCCTCTGCCTCTCGCTTTGATGTTCTTGTAGATATCTTTTGACATGCATTATTCTTCATGGATGGATTCTCGAAGATATAATCAGATCAAGATGGCATCAAGATATGGAGAAAACTACATTTGTCACTTTATTAGAACCTTTTGCTACAGGTTATGCCTTTGGCTTGAAAATGTGGGGCAACATATCAGCGGGCTATGGTGGCTTTATTCCATGACATGATGCATAAGGAGATAGAAGTTTATGTAGATGAAATGATTACAAAGTCCAGATCCAAATATGACCTTGTTGCAATCTGCCAAAAACTTTTTCAGGTTAAGAAGTTTGAGCTCGGTCAGATCTGCCAAATACCTTTGGATTGAAATCGAGGGCCAGCTTAAGGGTTCATTGTTAGTCAAGAGGAATAGAGGTTGACCCGAGAAAAGTTCGAGCAATCATCGTTATGCCGGCACCTCGAAACGGAGAAAGAAGTTCGCGGGTTTTTAGGAAAATTGAACTACATTGCTCGGTTCATCTCCCCAGCCAGGCAGCGACATGTGAGGCCGTCTTTAAATTGCTACGTAAAAATCAGGTGGTGGCATGGAATGAAGATTTTTCAAAAAAGCCTTTAAAGAAGATGAAGCAATACTAAAGAGGCATCCGGTTTTGGTTCCCCAGTCTTGGGAAGACCTCTCGTCATGTATTTTGTATAGATGAATGACGATGGGTTGCGTGTTAGAGCGACACGATGAGTCGAAGGAAGGAACATGCCATCTATTATCCTAAGCAAGAAATTCACAGGTTATTGAAGCCAACTACTCTTGCTAGAGCACTAGCGTGCCTTGGCCAGGCGACTCATAGTTTGAGGCGTACATGTTGTGTTACACTACCTGGTTGGTGTCCAAAATGGATAGATCAAGTATATCTTTGATAAACTTTCTTTTGGCTTGGAAGAATTGCTCTCATTAGCAAGTCCACTTCTCAGAATATGACATTGTCTATGTCACCCAAAAAGCAATAAAGGGAGTGCTCTCGGCAGAATATCTAGCTAATCGGCCCGATTAAAGAAGATTATGGATCGATCGCGATGTGATTTCGGATGAGGATATAATGGCTTTGTTCGATCGTGGCAATCACCCGAGAAAAGGAAAAGTGGACCTTGTTATTTGACGGGCTTCATGCATTGGGACATGGAATTGGGACAATACTAATCTCAGGAAATAATTATTTCTGTCGATGCAAGGCTGCTTTTATTTGTACAAATAATATAGCCAGAATATGAAGCTTGTGCGTTCGGGATCTGGCGACAATAGAATCAAGGCAAGGATCACGGAAGTATATGGGGACTGCATTAGTCATTTCTGACTAAGAGAGGAATAGGAGGCTTAGAGATGCCAGAAGTTATTCAGTCTACCACGATTACATCAAAGGTTTGATTGGCTTGATTTGATGAAGTCACGTTCCATCGTGTTCCCAGAAGATAACCAATTAGTTTTGACCTTGTTGTCTACCTTGTCTCGATGTTCAAAGTAAGTGGCCAGAGGAACTTACCTCTCATCAAATGGAAAGTCGTGATCATTCCCTGCATATTGTCAAGTTATAGAGGAAAGAGTCGATCCAAAAACACGTGATTGTGACATCCAAATGCTTCATCCAAAGAAGAATACCTAGGGCCGCTTGAGAAAATGACAAAAGAACTCTAGAAGACTTGCAATGGGTTTCTATTTAGATGGAGATATTCTTTACAAAAGAAACCATGACATGGTCTTTGTTGAGGTGCGTGGACCTGAAAGCAGCTAACGGATGAGTGAGGAGGTACATGAAGGATCTTTGAACACGTACGGCGGTCATTACAATGGCAAAGAGAAAAATGCGAGGAAATTTTGGCCAATACTAGTTGACAATGGAGACAAATTGCTTTAATTATGCGGAGAAGTGCCATAAGTGTCAAATATATGCTGATAGGGTTCATGCGCGCGGCTTCCTTGAATGTCATGACGGCATCACGGCCCATTCTAAATGTGGGGAATGGATGTGATCGAATCCCAATCGAACCAAAAGCCTCGAATGGGCATCGCTTCATTCTTGTTATTGATTATTTCACAAAATGAGTTGAGGCTGCATCATATGCCAATGTGACCGAATGTCGTGATCAAATTAAATAAAAATAGAATTAATTTGTCGTTATGGGTTGCTGGCGAGATAAATCAGCGATAATGCGACTAGCAGCACAACAAAATGATGAAGAGATGTCACGAAAACTTTAAGATCCTCCTGCCATCAGCCCAAGAATGAAGCGGAAGCGGTTGAGAGCTGACTAATAAAAATATCAGAAGATTGTCAAAAGATGGTAGTAGCGTATAGGATTGGCACGAGATGTTACCTTTTGCTTTACACGGATGTCATTTTCTATTCGCACCTCGGCAGAACGCGCCATATTCTTTAGTTTATGGGATGAGGCAGTACTCCCCGCGATTGAAGTAGAATCCCCTCATTAAGAGTATTGAAGAAGCGAGTGGAAGAAGCGGGTGGGTCAGCGATCGACTAGGCAATTGAACCTCGTTGAAGAGAAGAGATTAGGGGCATTGTGTCACGGTCAATTGTACGAGAAAAAGGTTGATGAGAGCTTATGAAGAAATTAAGCTAGATAGTTTAGGAAAGGTGATCTGGTTTTCTCAAAAGATCATCAGATCGAAAAAAAGGATCATCGTGGGAAGTGGACCTCGGCCCCATGAAGGACGCTACTGCGTTGTAAAAGGCCTTCTAGGGAGGAGCTTTAATTCTCACCAGGATGGATGGGGAAGATCTTCCCACTCCACAATAAGCTTCGAGATGCGATCCAAAAACAGTATGCTTGAACTCATTTCCCAGAAGAAGAAAAAAAAATGAAAAAAAGAAGAAAAAGAAGCTGTAGGCTGAAAATGCAGAAAAGGCAGTCTAGGTAAAGTTGGAGAGCAACACGCTGGTGAAAACACAGCGGTCTAGGCAAAAGCAGGGTTCAAAATAAAATAAACAAGGGAAGTGTCGTCAACCCGATGGTAGAGTGATCGATGCGGGCTAGATGCATGAAGATCGAGTGGATAGCATTCTCAGATGTTGATTAATGCTTGATCAAGATAGTATGAGGATATTAACACTAGTCATGGAAAGAGATGTCGCTTGAGAAGTGTGATTCCACTCCACAACCCTTTTGCAATTCCATACTCCATTGTGATGTCTATTTTGTATACCTTTTGACCCAATGTAATGACATTGACTCCCAAATTCTTTTTTACTTATCTCTTTTTCTTAACTTTTGTCAATTGTGTGTGTGCATTCATCACGATAAGTATATCTTGGAATACGAAAACATGTATTGGTGTCTTCAAGAGCATTTAGAATTTCTTTGAAAATCTCAAAGTTAAGTAAAAAACCAGGCGATCTCCCGGAAACCAAAGAAAGGACAAGTGGTCTGGAGCCAGAGCACGGAGATAATCATTGCAAAAGCAAGCGTACCCTTTCAAAAGTGTAGCCTTTATTCTCCATGAAAGGCAGGGACCCGTCTTAGTTCATCTGGAAGCATGCGTGATCAGCACTTTAAGGGGTCCAGGGTGATAATAAAAACCACCTAAAGGATGAAAAAATAAAAATGGTAATGTTCTGAGCTTTCCTTGTGTTACATTAAAATCATTTGAGGTTTCATCAAGCATATAGGACATTTACGACATCATGCATTACCAGTGTTTCTCTTCTTGTGAGCACAAAACAGAGTAAATTGCACAAACATCGCTTGAGCTTTTAACATTCCTTTCCAACCGTGGGATGTCGATTCGTAAGGTTTAATCATTTGCTTTGGCTTGCTTTCAGAAGCTTCGTCGGATAACCGACTACGCGAAGCTTTTTAATCCTTTTGTTTCCAAGCTTCGGACAATAGGCTCGCAAGCTTTTTGCATTTCCTTTTAAGCATTTGGATCTTAGGCTCACTTTTAACCTTTTGTCAAGCTTTGTGGTGCCATACCAGTAAGCTTTGCTTGTTTAAGCCGGCGGATAGCAGGCTCAGTAAGCTTTTACCTCGCTAAAGCAGAATAACTTCGACTCCACAAGCTTTAATCCTTTGCTGGCTTGAGCGGACAAGCAGACTCAGTAAGCTTTTTAGCTTTTCTTTTCAAGCTGCGGACAAGCCCAGGCTCATGACTTTCCAACTTTTGCTTCCAAGCCCCGGCGGATAGCCAGGCTCAAATTCCAGCTTTAACTTTTCTTTTAGAGCCGGCGGATAGCGGAAACTCGCAAGCTTTTCAACCTTTCTTCAAGCAGAGCCCGGTACCATACCCGTAAGCTGCCTTATTTTGGCTTCGGCGGATGAAGCGACTCATGAAGCTTTTAATCATTTTCCTTTAAAGCTTCGGCGGATAATCGACTCATATGGTTTTTACCTTTTACGTCAAGCTTAGGTGGATAGCAGAGCTCCGCCAAGCTTTTGAAATCCTTTGCCTTCAAGCTCCGGCGGACAAGCCCCGGCCATGAAACCCAACCTTTCTTCAAAGGAGCCGTGAACACTTGACTCGAAGTAAGCTTTTTATCACTACGTTCGAGTTTCTATCGGCGGTCCATCCCAGTAAGCTTTTATTGTATGGATTTGCCCGTCGGTGAACTCCGGCCAAATTGGAGTTCATGTCTTTACTTTCTGGATTTCTTATAACGATAACAGGTTAACTACGGTTACACTCTTATCTAATAAGAAACAAGTAAAGAGAGCATTTAATGAACACCTAATTTTGCAGAAATTTTTTAATTAATGTTTTGAAGAAAATAATAGACTTAATAAAAATAAAACAAAATGTTTTATTCTGGGCCCATTACATCATCAAATGAATGTTTTGTTTTTGTTCCAGAAGTTATCTTTGGGCCATTGTGAGCCAAACCCAACCCCCCCCGATTTTTCTACTATTCCGATTTGTTAAAGAAGTAAAAATTTTAAAAATCTGCTCCCATGCTTGTACCCCTCTTTTGTCATCTTCTTCTTTTTCCAGAGGGATGATGGTACAATACTATCCCTTCTTTGGCTGCCCTTGCAAGGTGGTGGGCCCAGGCGGTTCTTTCCTTGCCTTGTACCTACGGTGGCCCAGCAAGGAAGATTTGTCATCTTCTTCCCTCACGGTGCTATATATTGAGCGGGTGACCAAAGGAGAGGAGGAGAAAAACAGCCTGAGAAAAGATACTCAATATTCTCTCTCCAGCCTCACAGCAACCATCGCTCCCCGAATCCTGAAATCAACACAAATGCCCAAATACTCTCGAACCAAAAAAATAAAAGAAACTCATCTCTTCACATCGTGACCCCCTCATAACTTTTTCTTTTTTTCCTTCCTTTTTCTATATCTTTCTCTTTCGCTTTTCTGCTTCCTATAACCTCTCACGTTCGAGACCTTTTCTTTCTTAACCATGCTTAACATCATCTTCGCTCTCTCGTTTCTTCTTCTTCTTCAACAACCTGACAACAACAAAGCAAAAAACACGGAAAAGTCACACACACACACACACACTCGCCTTCATCCTTCCACCTTAAATGCTTAAGTACTCTCGTTTCACCTTCCTCATTTCCTACTCTCCCCACGGCTTCGACCCATCTCGTTCTTCCTTGCTCCCTCTGACATTGTGGTAGTGCCATAGCTCCTCAGCGCACCACCACGACCTCTCCCAGTGAGAAGGAACAGACCGCGCGCCTCCATCGTTCGTCGGACCAGGACCAGCTCTGTCCGTAGTTCCCCACGCCACTCGACGCCAACCTCCACAGTGTTCGGTCAGAACCACCCCGCAGTAATGATCAGCCTTGCTTCGTCATATGGCCATTAGTTCCAATTAAATCCATCAACATCCCTTGAACTCCATTGTTGGTAACAATGCAGAAGTAGAACACGTGGCTTCCATACCACTTTCTTTTGTTGTTTGTGCCCCGCTTTTATGTATGTTGCTAAATCACTAGGGTTTGATATTTGGTTGGGTTTGGGTTTATAGCATGTGGCCCTTTGTTTGTTTCCCATTTATGTTGTTTTATATTTAGAATTTGGACGAAGCAGAAACAAAAAGAGTAATTTGTTTCTAAAATGTTTTGGGCTTTATCATTGAGCTGAGGTATCTTCAAAATTTTATGATTGGGCTTGGGATGTAGTTAGACCCATCAACATGAGAGAAATATAGTACTTGTTAACTATTAGGTTTCTCTTTTCTGCGGTATGGGCCGTTTAAGATTTGGTCAAGATTCTTCCACTTATAGAAAAAATGCTTTAGTAAAAAAATTAATTAATATAAAAATTTAAAGTTTTTGTTAAAACAAAGTTATAAAAATAAAAATAGATTTTTTTGAATTTCATGCAACAATTTATAACGTTGATGTACGATTTTAGATCTCCAAGTGTTGTAAAGTATGTAGGTTTATCGTATAACTCAGATTATCTTTAAACACGTGCAAATTGATTATCTTTATTAAAAATAATAACGTTTTTTTCAATTTATACTTTTAACCAATTTTACCCGGTTTCATTTTATAAAAATTTCTTTTTTATTCATAGCAATCTACGGCGTTGATGTATGATTTTCATCTCAGTGTAGGTGAATTTTAGGGAGTTTATCGTATAGCTTCGCTATCTTTAACCCTGTGCAAAGTGAATTCGCTTCTTTACGTAAAAAATAAAATATTTTCAACTTGCTCTTTTAACAAATTTTATCCAACCTTTTGTAAAAAAATAAAAATAAAAATCCTTTTAATTCACGCAACAATCTCTGATGTTGATGTATGATTTTTCATCCTCAGTATCAGTATGAATTGTAAGGGTTTATCGTCATGTATTCTTATCTTGAACTACAACCAAAGTGTTTATTAAAAAAATAAATACTTTTTAAATAAAATAAATAAATCAAATCTTATCAAAATTAAAATCAACCAGCGATCAATTTTTTTTAAAGGCTACGTGGCTTTTAGTTTCCAATCTCACTGGGAATACATTAGGAGCAAGATAAATCATCTTGTCAAAGTAAAGAGCTAAATTTTCTTTTCAATGCTCTTTTTATGTTAAAATAATTAAACTTTTCCTTTTTTAACAATAAAATTCAAAAAAATATAAAAATTAATAAATTTTGAAATATTAAAAATAAAAAATAATTCTTTCTTGTAAACAATTTTGGGGTAAAATAAATATTTAAAAGGTTATTAAAATATTTTTGCACAATTAACAATTACCATTTTTAAGCGAGCGATGTAGGGTACTAATACCTTCCTACTCGTAACCGACTCGGACTCTCTCTTTTTTCCTTTTAGAACCAGTTAACCTTTATTAGTGGGTTTCTAAGATTTTCCACGATAAAAATTTTAGTGGCGACTCTTTGTGTCTTTTTCATCCCCCTTTTTAACGGCTTCGGGCGGGGCAAGTCGCGACACGGGGAGTGGATATAGGAGAAGTTAGTTGGAGTTGGAGTGGTGGTTCGAATTTGAATTGGATAGAGATAAGGAAGAGCAATACGTAGCAGGTTGTGGTGTAGATAAGGTGGTTGGTTTGAAAAGATCAAAGTTTGTTAGAGGTATTTAAAATTTGGATAATGTGGTTGACGGGGCCGAGTTTGAATTTGAAAATAAGAAGAAAGGAACAATAAGAGTGGAGTAAGGGAAAACAAATTCAACAAATTGGATATGTGAAAAGTATATACCCTTTGTGTGGCTGGATGAAAACATAAGTAGGCAATTTTGTGTGGGACTATAGCCTAGAAACACACCTTGTTGGGACTTAGGGACAAGCTTGTTGTTAGTATAAGGAGACAAGCCAGGAATATAAACAACCAAGGTTTTCAGCTTATCACATTTTGGAGTTTGTTGATTTTTTTCAAGTGGAGTCATTATCTTGAGGCTAGGTGTGGGAAGGCTGATTGATTAGTTATAAGTTTGTAGTTTGGAGGAGTAACACGAACAAGGTAGGGCGTTGAGCATGATGAAGTAAGCAGGAGCTGTTTCAACTAAGTGGCGGTGTTTACGTTGAAGAAACCATTATGTTTAGGTGTATAAGGTGGAGTAGTTAGATGTGTTATGCCATTTTGTTGAAGAAATGAGCGAAAGTTTTATATATTCACCTCCATTGTTAGAGTAAAGTGTTTTAATAGTGGATTACGAATTGCTTTTCAACCAAGAGATTTGAACAACGGAAGAATCCAGAACATCGGATTTTGCTTGTGGAATCGACCAAACATATTTAGAATAATGATCAATAAAGATGACATAATACAAAAATCCATTTATTGAACGAATAGGAGCAGGGGCCCATTACATCAGAGAACACACTATCTAGAGGACCAATACTAGTTAAACTAGATTTATTAAAAGACAACACGTGACTCTTTATTGGCTAAACAATCGGAAACAATGTTTATTGGATAAAACAAATGAAGATTATGTAGTCTTGAGTGCTGCTTGGAGAACACGAGGATCCAGGGTGACCAAGACGAAGATACCGAGTTCGGTTGATGGTGGTTTAACGAAATGATGGAGGTGAGCGAAGGGAGGAATGCAGCGGGTGGTAGTTTGTAAGGGTTGTCTTACGTTTAACGCCATGGCAGTATCGCCTCCTGTCCTCAAATCCTTGATCTCAATGCCATGGAAAGAATTCAATTGAAACATCATTAGTTTGGCGTAATTGAGAAAGCAGAAAGCAGATTTTTGGGTGATGTTAGGAACATGTAGAAAATTATGTAATGCAAGTGTTTTAGATGATATAAAATTATGAGTAATGCATTGTTCATAATTGATAGTGGTTTACCATCACACCTTAAACAAGTGACACTAGTGCAATAAGTGTTTCGTCGATTAGGTGATTTTGCGTCGAGAATCTTGGCCAGCGTAAATCTACGGTGACGTTAAAATTTTAACGTCAGTTGGCCAACTGTTAAATATAACATTAACGTGGTTCTTAACATTTCCCCAGCGTTAATTTTTGTCCAAATTAACGCCCGGTTCTTTAAAAGCGAAGCGTAAATTTTGCGTGAGTCAATTTTGTCGAGCCGTTAAAGGTGTAATACTAGTCGAGTTGTAATAAAATTTCGTGGCGTTAATAGTGTCTTGTATATTTTATAAAATACTTTTTAGCTTCGGTTGTATGATCTACCGGCGTTAATAGTATTTTTAAATTCAGTTTTAAATATCACTCCCATAATTTATCCTGCATTCGGTAAATATCCCGGTAACACGGAATATCACACATTCGAATTGCAAAGGAAAAATGGAGACAATGATCCCGTATGTATGCTGTTAGAAACAATATATAAAAAGGATAACAAATAATTTATTAACATAGGTTATAAATGTATACTAAGTTTAAACTACCTATATCAATATCCAGTGATGATCATCACGGTGGCATGTACATCGTCCACCTGTGTCTCCTCGATTATAGTAGGCATGTTTGTTGAAAAAGAAGGAGTCTCGGGAATATCAAGATTTGAATCTTCATTTTCATCACTGCCATTATACATCTTTTTCCTTGGAGAACCACGACTGACCTTTTTGTTAGAAGGATCGGTGATGTAGAACACTTGTTTTGCTTGGGAAGCCATTATGAAGGCTCATTTATATGACCTAACTTGTTGAGGTCTACCAATGTGAACCCCGATTCGTCGGTTTGTACACCACCGTTACTATCGACCCTTTACATTTAAATACAGCATAGTAAGCTTAGTGTAATCGAGCACCCAAATATCTTCAATATATCCAAAGTAAGGTCTCGGTCTTTAACGGGTTTTGTGTCCTTTGCACTAGAGAAGTGCATTGCTTGAGCCACGATCATGCTTATTTTGCATGGTACTCTTGTTATCTTGTTCCTTTTGTATAAAAGGAAAAGTTATTTATGCGTATCGCTCCAGCATATGACGTTGAAGTTAGGCCCGTGTGCTAGCCATTTCGTCATCGAAGCGTACTACCATCCTTAAGCATTTCTTCCTTGAACCATGGTAAGAAAGTCTTGTTATGCTTGTTCAATGACCACCTTTCGCTTCGTTCGAGGTTTTCTTGATTGACTTTTCTTTTTATGTTCAAATAAGAAAAATTTGAACACATTCGATGTTGTTCAATACATACAAATGTGCTTGAAGCACTTCCTCCCGATCCTTCTATTAATTCTTAAGCCATGTGTACCCTTACCTTGACATACGTCTCATCATATGCCAGGGCTTAGGAACCCTATGGGATCCAGGTGTTATGAAGGTAGTCAGAACAAAACTCAATAACTCTACTGCAACATACCTTTGAACAATAGATGCTTAGGACGATGAGGATTCTTCACGTGCCCTTTCAAGATCTTCATGTAGCGCTCAGTTGGGTACATCCATCTCGAAAAACCGGCCCACATAATCTAATCTCCCTCCCAAATGAACAATTAAGTGAACCATTATGTTGAAAAGGAAGGAGGAAAATACATCTCCAATTGGCCCGAGATTGTAGCAGCCTCGACTTCCAAGTCATCCAACATACGGGGGTCCGCGACTTTGCTACATATAGAATTGAAGAATGAGCCGCAACCGAGTAATGGCATGTCTCACATTTTTGTAGCAATACCACGAATAGCAGGGCAGAAGTTGTTGCATCAAGATGTGACAATCATGAGACTTCAAACCAACCAATTTAAGATCACTAGAGACAAGCCTCTTCATATTTGAAGAGTAACCATGTGGAACTTTGATGCCACGAAGACACATGAGAAACTTTGTCTCTTTTTTTGACAAAGTATGACATCTTTGTGGCAAATAAGTCCCCTTACCATCCTCGACAACTGGAGCTAAGCGCTCTCGTATACCCATGCAACGAGGTCGAGGCGGCATTCCACCATCCTTTGTCTTGCCCTGAATATTTGAAGCGTCCCGATCACACTATCACACATTTTTCTCCACATGCATCACATCAATGCGAGTGTATCGACATCAAGCTTGCGCCAGTATGGAAGATCAAAGAATATCGACCTCTTCTTCCATATGTTTTCTCGGCAGCTTTACCTTTCTTTTGGACTTGCCGAATATAACATCGATGTCCTTTACCCTCGATAAACCTGCTTTCTCCAATTAAGGCCGCCGGCGCTTCTTACCGTCTCTTGGCATCCATTAAAAGCTTTTTCATCTTACGATATGGGTGATCACGTCTAAGAAATCTCCGATGCCCAAGGTAAACCGTCTTCTTTCCATGATGCAGTTGAGTGTAGCATGTGCCTTCTTCATATAGGGCATGCTTTATGCCCTTGACCTTTGTGCCGGACAAATTACCGTATCTTTGGAAAGTCGTTGATGGTGCAAAATAACATGGCCTGAAGCTTGAAAGTCTCATGAGAATACCCATCAACTACATCAACACCTTCCACCCCAGCGTTTTCAAGTCTTCGATCAAGGGACCTAGATAAACATCTAAGTCATTTCGGTTGCTTTGGGCTCGAAATCATCATAGACAACATCATGTATTTGCGCTTCATGCCCGACCAAGGGGGCATGTTGTAAATCACCAACAGAACAGGCCATGAACTATGAATACTACTCATGTTACCATAAGGATTCATTCCATCCGTGGCAAGTCCAAGCCTTAGGTTTCTTGGCTCGTGGCGAAATCCAGGAAACATAGTATCGATATTCTTCCATTGAATAGAATCAGCGGGATGACGAACCTTTCCATCACGTTTCCTCTCATCATTATGCCATCTAAGATTCTTCGCATCTTTCGCATTGGCAAACAATCGCTTGAACCTTGGAATTATTGGAAGATACCTGACACACCTTGGCGGGGAGGACCCCTTTTTCTCACATCATCAACATCATCATCATCATCACCACCGCTTCACTTTGTATCGTGATAACCCACATTTGGGGCAATCGTGATTGTCTTCATGACAGCCGTTGTGCAATATGCAATCATTGGGGCATGCGTGTATCTTCTTATACTCCATTACCCGTAGGACCAATGCCTTCTTGGCCTCATAGTTACGGTCGGGCAATGTGTTGTCCTCCCGGAAGCAAGTCTTTCGACACTTCAAGCAATTGGTGAGGCTTTTATCGCTCCAACCATTTCTCCTTCACACAAACCAATTTTAAGTGCCGACAATAGTGTATGAGTAGTACACCCCGGATATAAAGGCTTATCCGCATCACGCACAACCTATCATACCGTGAGCTCGATGAAAAGATTCTTGTCAATATCACGGATCGCATGTCTGCTCGATCATCCTCCATTATCTCGTCAACGTCCTCACTTTGGGAGACACTCGCCGTTACATCACTACCATATCCATCTTGTATAACTCAAGCAAATCCACTTCACAAATCAAATGAGTACGTATATCCTTCCATTACATTTTCCTCGTATTCAAGCACTTGACCAAGGACAACAGAACATTCCATTACTATTAGGAACATTCCTTTGAGCAAATTCTATAAATTCTCCCAACCACTTCAAATACTCGGTAGCTTACAGAAACCATCCAACTACGATCCATAACTAGATAGGTCCGTAGATATACAAAACATATATATATCAATATAAGGACAATACGGGAGATTGAAACTATAGTTTTCAAGATTAATTGCCAAGCACTGGTCCGCCCCGGCGGTGATGTCCATCGCGGTAGCGTACTTAGCCCGAACAGGACCATGCCATCCTGGTGAGGCCGATCCACGACATGCGTGATTAGCATCGCGGCGTGGCAGGATCAACCACGGAAGCACAGCGCACTCAAAACCAAAACGAAGGCGTACATTCCAAACAACGACTCAAACTCACGGTTTCACAAGTTTCAGCTCATGAGACTACAGTTTCAACATCTGCTCAAAACCAAAAATACAAAAATGTACCTAATACTCACGACGAAATAGGTGCTCGCGGTGGTGGTGGGGAGGAGAGCTCGAGTGGTGGCCGCGTTCGATGTGGTTTGCGAAAGCAGAGGAGGGAGGAGTTGAGTGCGCGGGAGAAGGAAAGAGATGTACGTCAAGAGTTATTGCAAAAGAATGATGGCCAGACAGAGTTAGGGTTAATAGTGTACCTCACGGTGGTGGCAAGAAGCCACCATGGTGGTTCTGCGGTGGAGATGAGCTCGCAATTAGGGTTGTCTTTGGGTGAGAGAGTGAGTGAGGAGTTTAGAGTGATTTAGGGTTGAGCGTGATGAAAAGAGAAAAGAGCGTCGTCTGGAAGCGGAAATGCGAAGAAGCGTAGCCAGGTGTAGCGTTATATAAAGCAACATTTAACGTCGGTTATTAAAAGCGGCGTTACAATTAATTTTGCGTCGGTTTATTAACAAGCCCGGCGTTAAATATTAATATTTTTCCAAACACTTTTAACGTCAGTTGTTGAATACAA
>JAUPTC010001300.1:0-25763 GCA_030762895.1 Sophora flavescens
GTTAGAATTAGCGTTTTGGTTCAAATTTAGGGTTTTGGGTCAAAATTAGGGTTTATGCTTTGAATTAGGGTTTAGGGTTAAAAATTGGGTTTAGTGTCAGAATTAGGGTTTTGGGTCAAAATTAGGACTCTGGGTTATAATTTGGGTTTGGGGTCAATTTTTCGGTTTTCGGTCAAAATTAGGGTTTAGGGTTTGAATTAGGGTTTTGGGTCTAATTTAGGGTTTTGGGTCAACATTAGGGTTTAGGGTCAAAAATAGGGTTAGAATTAAGTTTTTGCGTTAAAATTAGGGTTTAGGGTCAAAAATAGGGTTCTGGGTTAAATTTAGGGTTCGAATTAGGGTTTTGGATCAGAATTAGGGTTTTGGGTCTAAATTAGGGTTTTTAGGTCAGAATTATGGTTTTGGGTCAAAATTTGGGTTTCGGGTTATTTTGGGTCAAAATTTAGGTTTTGGATTCAAATTAGGGTTTTGGGTTTGAATTAGGGTTTTGAGTAAAATATAGGGTTTTGGGACAAAAAGAGGGTTAGAATTAGGGTTTTTGTGTCTAAATTAGAGTCTTGGGTCAAAATTAGGGTTGTTGGTTAAATTTAGGGTTTAGGGTCAAAATTTAGGTTTTTGGATTTAAATTAGGGTTCTGGGTTAAATTTAGGGTTTTGGGACAAAAATAGGGTTAGAATTAGGGTTTTGGTTCAAATTTAGGGTTTAGAATCTAAATTAGGGTTTTGGGTCAAAATTAGGGTTCTGGGTTAATTTTATGGTTTAGGGTCAAAATTTAGGGGTTTGGATTAAAATTAGGGTTCTGGGTTAAATTTAGGGTTTTGGGACAAAAATAGGGTTAGAATTAGGGTTTTGGTTCAAATTTAAGGTTTAGGATCAAAACTAGGGTTTAGGGTTAAAATTAGGGTTTAGGCTTTGAATTAGGATTTTGGGTTTAAAATAGGGTTTTGTGTCAGAATTAGGGTTTTGGGTCAAAATTAGGACTCTGGGTTATAATTTGGGTTTGGGATCAAATTTTCGATTTTCGGTCAAAATTAGGGTTTCGGTTTGAATTAGGGTTTTGGGTCAAAATCGGGTTTTGGGTCAAATTTAGGGGTTTGGGTCAACATTAGGGTTTAGGGTTAAAAATAGGGTTATAATTAAGTTTTTGCGTTAAAATTAGGGTTTAGGGTCAAAAATAGGGTTCTGGGTTAAATTTAGGGTCTTGGGTCAAAAGTAGGGTTCGTATTAGGGTTTTGGGTCTAAAATAGGGTTTTGGTTCAATTTCATGGCTTTGGGTTATTTTTGGTCAAAATTAGGTTTTAGGGTTTCATTTAGGGTTTTGAGTAATTAAGTGGGTTTTGGGACAAAAATAGGTTTAGACTTAGGGTTTTGGGGTCAAAATTAAGGTGTCGCGTTTTGAGTTAAAAAAAAGGGTTTTGGAACAAAAATAGGGTTAGAATTGGGGTTTTTGTGTCTAAATTAGGTTTTGGGTCAAAATTAGGGTCTTGGGTCAAATTTAGGGTTCTGGGTCAAATTTTGGGTTCTAGGTCAAATTTAGGTTTTTGGTTCAAAATTAGGGTTTAGGATCAAAATTAGGGTTTGGGGTTAAATTTAGGGTTTTGGGACAAAAATAGGGTTAGAATTAGGGTTTTGGTTCAAATTTAGGATTTAGGGTCAAAATTAGGGTTTGGTGTTAAAATTAGGGTTTAGGCTTTGAATTAGGATTTTGGGTTTAAAACAGGGTTTTTTGTCTAAATTAGGGCTCTGGGTTATAATTTGGGTTTTGGGTCAAAATTTCGGTTTTCGGTCAAAATTAGAGTTTCGGGTTTGAATTAGGATTTTGTGTCAAAATTTAGGTTTTGGGTTAAATTTAGGGTTTTGGGTCTAAATTAGGGCTCTAGGTTCTAGGTTAAATTTAGGGTTTTGAATTAAAATTAGGGTTCTTGGTTAAATTTAGGGTTTAGGGACAAAAATAGGGTTAGAATTAGGGTTTTGGTTCAAATTTAGGGTTTAGGGTTAAAATTAGGGTTTAAGCTTCGAATTAGGGTTTTTGGTTAAAAATAGGGTTTTGTGTCTAAATTAGGGTTTCGGGTCAGAATTTGGGTTTTGGGTCAAAATTAGGGCTCTTGGTTATAATTTGGGTTGGTGGTCAAAATTAGGGTTTTGGGTCAAAATTCGGGTTTTGGGTCAAAATTAGGGTTCTGGGTCAAATTTAGGGTTCTGGGTCAACATTAGGATTTAGGGTTTGAATTTGGCTTTTGAGTTTAAATAGGGTTTTTGGTCAAAAATAGGGTTAGAATTAAGGTTTTACATTAAAATTAGGGTTTAGGGTGAAAAATAGGGTTCTGGGTCAAATTTAGGGTCTTGGGTCAAAAGTAGGGTTCGTATTAGGGTTTTGGGTCTAAATTAGGGCTTTGGGTTATTTTGGGTCAAAATGTCGGTTTTGGGTCAAAATTAGGGTTTAGGGTTTCAATTAGGGTTTTGAGTAAAGAATTGGGTTTTGGGACAAAAATAGGGTTAGAATTAGGGTTTTGGGTCTAAATTAGGGTTTTGGGTCAAAATTAAGGTGTAGGGTTTTGAGTTAAAAAAAGGGTTTTGGGACAAAAATAGGCTTAGAATTAGGGTTTTTGTGTCTAAATTAGGTTTTGGGTCAAAATTAGGGTGTTGGGTCCAAATTAGGGTTATAGGTCAAATTTAGGGTTCTGGGTCAAATTTAGGGTTTTGGTTCAAATTTAGGGTTTAGGATCAAAATTAGGGTTTAGGGTTAAATTTAGGGTTTTGGGACAAAAATAGGGTTAGAATTAGGGTTTTGGTTCAAATTTAGCGTTTAGGATCAAAATTAGGGTTTAGGGTTAAAATTAGGGTTTAGGCTTTGAATTAGGATTTTGGGTTTAAAATAGGGTTTTTTGTCTAAATTTGGGTTTTGGGTCAAAATTTCGGTTTTCGGCCAAAATTAGGGTTTCGGGTTTGAATTAGGATTTTGGGTCAAAATTCGGGTTTTGGGTCAAAATTAGGGCTCTGGGTTCTAGGTTAAATTTAGGGTTTAGGGTTAAAATTTTGGGTTTTGAATTAAAATTAGGGTTCTTGGTTAAATTTAGGGTTTTGGGACAAAATTAGGGTTTTGGTTCAAATTTAGGGTTTAGGGTTAAAATTAGGGTTTAAGCTTCGATTTAGGGTTTTTGGTTAAAAATAGGGTTTTGTGTCTAAATTAGGGTTTCGGGTCAGAATTTGGGTTTTGGGTCAAAATTAGAGCTCTTGGTTATAATTTGGGTTTTGGGTCAAAATTTCGGTTTTGGGTCAAAATTAGGGTTTTGGTTCAAAATTCGGGTTTTGGGTCAAAATTCGGGTTCTGGGTAAACATTAGGGTTTAGGGTTTGAATTTGGCTTTTGAGTGAAAAATAGGGTTTTGAGTCAAAAATAGGGTTAGAATTAAGGTTTTGGGTTAAAATTAGGGTTTAGGGTCAAAAATAAGGTTCTGGGTCAAATTTAGGGTCTTGGGTCAAAAATAGGGTTCGTATTAGGGTTTTGGGTCTAAATTAGGTCTTTGGGGTGTAGGGTCAAAATTTAGGGGTTTAGGGTCAAAATTAGGGGTTTAGGGTCAAAATTTAGGGGTTTGGGGGTCAAAATTTCGGTTTTCGGTCAAAATTAGGGTTTCGGGTTTGGATTAGGGTTTTGGGTCAAATTTAGGGTTTTGGGTCAACATTAGGGTTTAGGGTCAAAAATAGGGTTAGAATTAAGTTTTTGCGTTAAAATTAGGGTTTAGGGTCAAAAATATGGTTCTTGGTCAAATTTAGGGTTCGAATTAGGGTTTTGGATCAGAATTAGGGTTTTGGGTCTAAATTAGGGTTTTTGGGTCAGAATTAGGGTTTTGGGTCAAAATTAGGGCTTTGGGTTATTTTTGGTCAAAATTTAGGTTTTGGATCCAAATTAGGGTTTTGGGTTTGAATTAGGGTTTTGAGTAAAAAATAGGGTTTTGGGACAAAAAAATGGTTAGAATTAGGGTTTTTGGGTCTAAATTAGAGTCTTGGGTCAAAATAAGGGTTCCTGGTTAAATTTAGGGTTTAGGGTCAAAATTTAGGTTTTTGGATTAAAATTAGGGTTCTGGGTTAAATTTAGGGTTTTGGGACAAAAATAGGGTTAGAATTAGGGTTTTGGTTCAAATTTAGGGTTTAGGATCTAAATTAGGGTTTTGGGTCAAAATTAGGGTTTATGTTTTGAATTAGGGTTTTGGGTTAAAAATAGGGTTTTGGGTCAAATTTAGGGTTCTGGGTTAAATTTAGGGTCTTGGGTCAAAAATAGGGTTCGTATTAGGGTTTTGGGTCAAAATTAGAGTTTTGGGGTGAGAATTAGGGTTTTGGGTCAAAATTAGGGCTTTGGGTTATTTTGGGTCAAAATTAGGGTTTTGGGTCAAAATTAGGGTTTTGAGCAAAAATAGGGTTTTGGGACAAAAATAGGGTTAGAATTAGGGTTTTGGGTCTAAATTTGGGTTTCGGGTCAAATTTTGGGTTTTGGGTCAAAATTAAGGTGTCGGGTTTTTAGTTAAAAAAAGGGTTTTGGGACAAAAATAGGGTTAGAATTAGGGTTTTTGGATCAAAATTAGGGTCTTGGGTCAAAATTAGGGTTATGGGTCAAATTTAGGGTTCCGGGTTAAATTCAGGGTCGGGGGTCAAAATTTAGGGGTTTGGATTAAAATTAGAGTTCTGGGTTAAATTTAGGGTTTTGGGACAAAAATAGGGTTAGAATTAGGGTTTTGGTTCAAATTTAGGGTTTAGGATCAAAACTAGGGCTTAGGGTTAAAATTAGGGTTTAGGCTTTGAATTAGGATTTTGGGTTTAAATTAGGGTTTTTTGTCAGAATTAGGGTTTTGGGTCAAAATTAGGGCTCTGGGTTATAATTTGGGTTTTGGGTCAAAATTTCGGTTTTCGGTCAAAATTAGGGTTTCGGGTTTGAATTAGGATTTTGGGTCAAAATTCGGGTTTTGGGTCAATTTTAGGGTTTTGGGTTTGAATTTGAATTTGGTTTTTGAGTTAAAAAGAGGGTTTTGGGTCAAAAATAGAGTTAGAATTAAGGTTTTGCGTTAAAATTAGGGTTTAGGGTCAAAATTAGGGTTTAGGCTTTGAACTAGGGTTTAGTGTTAAAAATAGGGTTTCGAGTCAAATTTAGGGTTCTGGTTTAAATTTAGGGTTTTGGGTCAAAATTTAGGATTTTGGGTTAAAATTAGAGTTTTGTGTTAAATTTAGGGTTTAGGGTCAAAATTTGGGTTTTGGGTTGAATTAGGGTTTTGAGTTAAAAATAGGGTTTTGGGACAAAAATAGAGTTAGAATTAGGGTTTTGGTTCAAATTTAGGGTTTAGAATCAAAATTAGGGTTTAGGCTTTGAATTAGGGTTTTGGGTTAAAAATAGGGTTTTGTGTCTAAATTAGAGTTTTGGGTCAGAATTTGGGTTTTGGGTCAAAATTAGTGCTCTGGGTTATAATTTGGGTATTGGGTCAAAATTTCGGTTTTGGGTCAACATTAGGGTTTAGGATTTGAATTAGGTGTTTGGGTCAAAATTACGGTTTTGGGTCAGAATTAGGGTTTTGGGTCAAAAATAGGGTGTGAATTAGGGTTTTGGGTCTAAATTAGGGTTTTGGGTTAAATTTAGGGTTGTGTTAAATTTAGGGTTTTGGGTCAAAATTCGGGTTTTGGGTCAAAATTTGGGTTCTGGGCCAAATTTAGGGTTCTGGGTCAACATTAGGGTTTAGGGTTTGAATTTGGCTTTTGAGTTAAAAATAGGGTTTTGGGTCAAAATAGGGTTAGAATTAAGGTTTTGCGTTAAAATTAGGGTTTAGGGTCAAAATAGGGTTCTGGGTCAAAAATTGGGTTCGTATTAGGGTTTTGGGTCTAAATTAGGGTTTTGGGTCAAAATTAGGGCTTCGGGTTATTTTGGGTCAAAATTAGGGTTTAGGGTCAAAATTAGGGTTTAGGGTTTCAATTAGGGTTTTGAGTAAAGAATTGGGTTTTGGGACAAAAATAGGGTTACAATTAGGGTTTTGGGTCTAAATTAGGGTTTTGGGTCAAAATTAAGGTGTCGGGTTTTGAGTTAAAAAAGGGTTTTGGGACAAAAATAGGGTTAGGATTAGGGTTTTTGTGTCTAAATTTGGTTTTGGGTCAAAATTATGGTTATGGGTCAAATTTAGGTTCTGGGTAAAAATTAGGGTTTGGGGACAAAAATAGGGTTAGAATTAGGGTTTTGGTTCAAATTTAGGGTTTGGGATCTAAATTAGGGTTTTGGGTCAAAATTAGGGGTTATGCTTTGAATTAGGGTTTCGGGTTAAAAATTGGGTTTAGTGTCAGAATTAGGGTTTTGGGTCAAAATTAGGACTCTGGGTTATAATTCGGGTTTTGGGTCTAATTTAGGGTTTTGGGTCAACATTAGGGTTTAGGGTCAAAAATAGGGTTAGAATTAAGTTTTTGCGTTAAAATTAGGGTTTAGGGTCAAAAATAGGGTTCTGGGTTAAATTTAGGGTTCGAATTAGGGTTTTGGATCAGAATTAGCGTTTTTGGGTCAGAATTATGGTTTTGGGTCAAAATTAGGGTTTCGGGTTATTTTGGGTCAAAATTTAGGTTTTGGATTCAAATTAGGGTTTTGGGTTTGAATTAGGGTTTTGAGGAATATATAGGGTTTTGGGACAAAAAGAGGGTTAGAATTAGGGTTTTTGTGTCTAAATTAGAGTCTTGGGTCAAAATTAGGGTTGCTGGTTAAATTTAGGGTTTAGGGTCAAAATTTAGGTTTTTTGATTAAAATTAGGGTTCTGGGTTAAATTTAGGGTTTTGGGACAAAAATAGGGTTAGAATTAGGGTTTTGGTTCAAATTTATGGTTTAGGATCTAAATTAGGGTTTTGGGTCAAAATTAGGGTTTATGCTTTGAATTAGGGTTAACGGTTAAAAATTGGGTTTTGGATCAAATTTAGGGTTCTGGGTTAAATTTAGGGTCTTGGGTCAAAATAGGGTTCGTATTAGGGTTTTGCGTTTAAATTAGGGTTTTGGGGTCGAATTAGGGGCTTGGGGTTATTTTGGGTCAAAATTTGGTTTTGGGTCCAAATTAGGGTTTTGGGTCAAAATTAGGGTTTTGAGTTAAAAATAGGGTTTTGGGTCAAAAATCGGGTTAGAATTAGGGTTTTGGGTCTAAATTTGGGTTAGAATTTGGGTTTTCAGTCAAATTTTGGGTTTTGGGTCAAAATTAAGGTGTCGGGTTTCGAGTTAAAAAAAGGGTTTTGGGACAAAAATAGGGTTATAATTAGGGTTTTTGGGTCAAAATTAGGGTCTTGGGTCAAAATTAGGGTTATGGGTCAAATTTAGGGTTCTCGTTAAATTTAGGGGTTTGGATTAAAATTAGGGTTCTGGGTTAAATTTAGGGTTAGAATTAGGGTTTTGGTTCAAATTTAGGGTTTAGGGTAAAAATTAGGGTTTGAGCTTTGAATTAGGATTTTGGGTTTAAAATTGGTATTTTTTTCTAAATTAGGGTTTTGGGTCAGAAGTATGGTTTTGGGTCAAAATTAGGGCTCTGGGTTATAATTTGGGTTTTGGGTCAAAATTTTGGTTTTCGGTCAAAATTAGGGTTTCGGGGTTGGATTACTATTTTGGGTCAAAATTCGGGTTTTGGGACATATTTAGGGTTTTGGGTTTGAATTTGGTTTTTGAGTTAAAAAGAGGGTTTTGGGTCAAAAATAGGGTTAGAATTAAGGTTTTGCGTTAAAATTAGGGTATAGGGTCAAAAATAGGGTTCTGGGTCAAATTTAGGGTTTTGGGTCAAAAAAGGGTTCGAATTAGGGTTTTGGATCGAATTGGGGTTTTCGGTCTAAATTAGGGCTTTGGGTTACTTTGCGTCAAAATTTCGGTTTTGGATCCAAATTAGGGTTTTGGTCAAAATTAGGGTTTATGGTTTGAATTAGGGTTTTGGGACAAAAATAGGGTTTTTGGTCTAAATTAGGGTCTTGGGTCAAAATTAGGGTTCCTGGTTAAATTTAGGGTTTAGGGTCAAAATTTAGGGTTTTGGATTAAAATTTGGGTTAAGGTTAAATTTAGGGTTTTGCGACAAAAATAGGGTTAGAATTAGGGTTTTGGTTCAAATTTAGGGTTAGGGTCAAAATTAGGGTTTAGGCTTTGAACTAGGGTTTAGGGTTAAAAACAGGGTTTCGGGTCAAATTTAGGGTTCTGGGTTAAATTTAGGGTTTTGGGTTAAAATTAGGGTTCTGTGTTAAATTTAGGGTTTAGGGTCAAAATTTGGGTTTTGGGTTGAATTAGGGTTTTGAGTTAAAAATTGGGTTTGGGACAAAAATAGAGTTAGAATTAGTGTTTTGGTTCAAATTTAGGGTTTATAATCAAAATTTGGGTTTAGGCTTTGAATTAGGGTTTTGGGTTAAAAATAGGGTTTTTTTGTCTAAATTAGAGTTCTGGGTTATAATTTGGGTATTGGGTCAAAATTTCGGTTTTGGGTCAACATTAGGGTTTAGGATTTGAATTAGGTGTTTGGGTCAAAATTACAGTTTTGGGTCACAAATAAGGGTTTTAGGTCAAAAATAGGGTTAGAATTTGTGTTTTGGGTCTAAATTAGGGTTCGAATTAGGTTTTGGGTCTAAATTAGGGTTTTGGGTTAAATTTAGGGTTCTATGTTAAATTTTGGGTTTAGGGTCAAAATTTAGGGGTTTGGATTAAAATTAGGGTTCTGGGTTAAATTTAGGGTTCTGGGTTAAATTTAGGGTTAGAATTAGGGTTTTGGTTCAGATTTAGGGTTTAGGGTTAAAAGTGATTGGAAAGTTTAAAGATTTTTACTCTACTTTTATGTCATTTACTTTCATGCCATTTATATTTATGTCATTTACATTATGTCATTTACTTTTATGTCATTTATATTTATGCCATTTACTTTATGTCATTTACTTTATGTCATTTACATTATGTCATTTACTTTTATGTCATTTATATTTATGCCATTTATTTTATGTTATTTACATTATGTCATTTACCTTATGTCATTTATTTACTTATGTTATTATACTTTAATTCTTTATAATCATATGTTGCTTTCAAGATGATCATAGGCTTGAGCTCCATAAATTATTGGATGCTAAAAGGTCTAAGAGATTGGAATAATTTAAAGATTTTTATCATAAAAACCCAAGGATGGCCGAATCTTAAAGGTTATGGACCTAGGGTGTTTCATTTTTCATTTTCCAAAGTGATCATGGTTTTGAGCTCCTTACTATTAATGGATGCTAAACCAAAGAGATTGGAAATTTTAAATGTTCACTACAACATAATAGACTTTTAATAACGCACCTTTAATAGCATTTCCGTGTGGAAATGCTATTAAAAGTGATGGGGGACTTTTAATAGCGTTTCCCTAAGGGAAACGCTATCTTAGGTATCACCTAAGATAGCGTTTCCGTGTGGAACCGCTATTAAAAGTGTCACTTAGGAAAAGATAGCGGTTCCACACGGAAACGCTATCTTAGTGATACCTAAGATAGCGTTTCCTTGAAACAGCTATCTTAGGTATCACCTAAGATAGCGTTTTCCTGGAAACGCTTATCTTAGGTCTTCCCAGTAAAATTAGACGCGCGCTCAGCCTTCCCTCTCTGTTTCTTCCTCATTTTCATTCCTCTGTTTCCTTCCTCTGCATGCCATCTCTTTTTCTTCCCTCACCTTGCCATTGCTGCCGCCGCTTGCTACTCAGAAAGAAAGAACTTAAATCATACCATTGTAGTTTTAGTTTCACACTTTCATAGTTTGAGAGAGAAAGTGTGTGTGTGTTTGTGGAGTGGAAGATAATCAAGCTCTAGAAGGAGACAACACAAGGAAGAAGAGTGTAAACAAAGGGATACCCATTGTTTTTCTTCTTCATTACAATAGTGGGTTGATTGCTAGTGAAGAAGAAACTCGCACCACATTTCTTCTTCTCTTTCCCCTCGCAAGTTTTAGGTATTCTCACTGTTTCCTTCTTTCTAGGTTCTCTTTATTTATTTATTTTTTTTTTGTAAAAAGAAAACAATAATTTCTTATTCTGATTGCTCTAGCTTCTTCATGTGCATTTTTGTTTGGTTTTTAGCTTGTGAGTTTCTCTTCATAAAGAGTATACTTAACATAACCTAGTTTGTAACTTTAACCCCTCGACCTTCTTGAATTTTGTTTTTCTTTCGTGCCCTGTTATTGATTCTTATGTTGGCCGTGTATTGTATCAGTTTTATTTGCATTTGGGGATTTGAAGAGTATTCTCTTGTATTTGCACTTTGCAGGATAATTTCCGTTCATTATTTTTAAGTAATGTTCAATTTATTTGGATTTTTTTATGTTAATGCAAATTTGATTTGGGGCTTCGTTCTGTCAGGTCACTTTATTCTTTATGTGAACGTAAATCCAGGTGAATAATGTTTTATTTGTGGTCAATTTGTTGGGTTTTTAACTTACAGTCATTGTTATATTTGTTCTTTACTTTCGGTTAGGAGTGGGGCAGGTTTTATTATCTCTATTCCCTAGTTTCATGGGTTCCTTCTGCTTATTATGCTTGTTGTTCCTTCTTATTGTCCTTTTGGGTGCATCTCTCTTTGTTTCACCATTTTACATTTTGCTTGTTCAGATTCTTTTTTTGTGTTTTGTTTTTTACTCTTTGTGGCATTTTTGGGTTCTATTATTTCTCTCTATCGGTTGTTATGTATTGTCCTTTTAAGACATTGGATTTCCGGATTCCTGCCTCTATATGAATAAATGTCAATTTTTTTTTTTGTTTTTAGTTGATTGCTAGTGAAGTCATGTCTTTGAGTGCTGAGCTTCATTAATACCTTGCAAGGTGAAGCTTCTTGCTGAAGTTTGTATTTTTAGGCTGTCTTAGTAATGAGTCATTGAGGCTTTGATGATTATATCCCAAAAGCTAAAATTTCACCATTTCATGATTTTTTTCTCCGAGAAGTTAGAGTCCCAAACCAACTCAAAATCTGATCTATTTCAGTTTCTTCAGTCCAAGTAATGCGCGTCACGGCCGTGATAGCCCATCACGGCCAGGCCGTGACGGTCTCTGTTTGGTTGCTCTGCGAAATTCCGGTCTCTCGCGAGGCGAGCCTATGCTCGCGTCGCGAGCCCCTGTTATGGCCGTGAAGAATTTCACGGTTGGGCGTGATGTGCTCTCGACTTGTGGTGGTTTTGGGTCACGGCCGTGATGGATATCACGGCCAGGCCGTGGATGCACTCGACTTCAACCTTTCTCTTTTCGGTTTTGCTCGATCATGGCCGTGATGGGCATCACGGCTAAGCCGTGATGGACTCTGTTTGGCTCATTTTCTGCACTTTTAAAGCCCTATCTTAATTTATCCAAACTTCATCATGGTTGATCTCGAGCATTTTACCCTTGATATCTGCAAAACAACACACGAAAACCGCCTTACCCGTTCCAAAGGAAAATTAACCTAAAATCTAATAAAAATATTCCTAAACTACATGAAAATGCATGCAAAATGATAGACAAAGATGATGTGGAATCACACTCATCAACAAGTGACACTTGGTTCCTTCAAGAATACTCACGACAATGTGTTGTGTTTGCACCTTTCATTCCTTTAATCTGTATACATTGCATGTATACCTCAACCACTCTAAACTCAAAGTAAATATGTTTAATAAATATTTTTGTAGATCGGAAAAGCATGGATCGGAAATGGATGTCTGCACAATCGTTTAACGAAGGAGTATGAGGATGGGGTGAAAGAGTTCATTAGTTTTGCAGTTCGGCATGCGAAAAACCCTAATACAATCATATGTCCTTGTTTAGATTGTTGTTATGCAAGGCGAGTTAGTGCAGCCGATTTGGAAGAACATTTAGTGTGTAATGGAATCGATCAAAGTTATACATGTTGGACAAAACATGGTGAGACAAGAGAGCGAGTCTAGTGAAATGAGGAATCGTGTGAGATATTCATCATACGATACCTGACACAAATACTTATGAGGGCGATCGTTTTGAAGACATTGCAAATCGTTGTTGAAGAGGATCTTCGGGATTGTCCACAAATGTTTGGGAGGTTGGTAAGTGATGCAGAGCAACCATTGTATGATGGATGTACTAAATTCACAAGATTGTCGGCGATGTTAAAGTTGTATAACTTGAAATCGAGCAACGGATGGACCCGATAAGAGCTTTACGGACTTACTCACACTATTGAAAGACATGTTGCCAGATGATAATGTGCTTCCTAGTCGGACATACGAGGCTAAACAAATGTTACGCTCTATTGGCATGAGCTACGAGAGGATACATGCTTGTCCTAACGATTGCATTTTATTTCGGAATGAATATGCATCGTTACGGATGTGTCCTAAATGTAATGCCTCACGATATAAGAAGAAAGAATCAGATCCAGAGAAGGTTGTGTGGTATTTTCCCATAATACCCAGATTTAGCGCATGTACCGTAGTTCGAAGATTCAAAGCACTTGACATGGCATGAGGATGAAAGGATCAAAGATGGCAAGCTGCGGCACCCGGCAGATTCTCCGCAATGGAAGAAATTTGATCATGATTATCCCGATTTTGGGCAAGATTCAAGAAACCTACGACTTGCATTCAGCACGACTGATTTAACCCACACGGTGTTCAAAGTAGCTCTCACACAGTACATGGCCTGTGATTTTGGTGATTTACAACCTATCCCCATGGCTATGCATGAAGCGCAAATTTATGATGTTATCTATGTTAATTTACGGGCCCAAACAACCAGGAAATGATATAGACGTCTATTTGACTCCTTTGATTGAAGACTTGAAACAACTGTGGGAGACAGGTGTGGAGGTGTATGATGGGTATAAGGAAGAAAGTTTCAATTTGAGAGCTATGTTGTTTGGGACAATTAATGATTTTCCGGCCTACGGTGTCTGTCAGGATATAGCATCAAGGGTCAGTGTGCATGCCCTATATGTGAAGAGGGTGCAGATTGGATGCGGTTAGAACATTGTAAGAAGAATGTCTTTCTTGGGCATCGTAGATATTTGCATCCAAGTCATCATTACGGTGGTGGAGAAAGGCGTTCAATGGGAACTCGGAAGAAGGTAGAGCGCCTTCACCTTTGACGGTGATCAACTTTTTGAAAAAGGTAAAGGATTTGAATATCCAATTCGGTAAACCTTTTTGCAGAGATATTGTCACAAGAGGGTGGAAGAAAAGGTCGATTTTCTTTGAGTTACCATATTGGAAATCATTATATGTAAGACATTTCCTCGATGTGATGCGTTGAAAAAAATATCCGTGATAGTGTCATTGGTACGTTACTCAATGTGCCGGGGAAGACTAAAGATGGCATCAATGCAAGGTTGGACTTGGTTAGTATGGGAATAAGAAGAGAATTGGGACCGACGAAGAAGGGTAAAAGTACATATCTTCCCCCTGCTTGCTTACACTCTATCTAGAAAAGAAAAACTGTTTTTGTAAGTTTCTTGAAGGAGTTAAGGTTAGGAAGGGTACTCTTCAAACATTAGGAACCTCGTATCGATGAAAGATCTCAAGTTAAAAGGTCTAAAGTCCCACGATTGTCATGTTCTCATGGGAGCAGTTGATACCCATTGGTATACGGTCTATTTTACCTTACAAAGTGCGGGGGCCTTAACTAAACTCTGTTTCTTCTTCAAGGCAATTTGCAGCAAAGTGATTGACCACGGGAAGTTGCCATCATTGCAAAGAGAAATTGTTGTGACTTTATGCGAGCTTGAGATGTACTTTCCATCTTCATTCTTTGACATAATGGTTCATCTAACCATTCACCTTGTTAAGAGACACAACTGTGTGGGCCACTTATATGAGATGGATGTACCCGATTGAGCGTTATATGAAGATATTAAAAGGGTATGTGAAAAACCGATCCACGACCAGAAGGTTGTATTGTTGAACGTATATTGTCGAAGAAGGCTGTTGAATTCTGCATCGAATACCTATCCAATGCTTTGAATCTATAGGGGTGCCAAAGTCTCGTCCACATGGAGAATGATGGGGCAAGGAATTCTGGAAATGAAATAGTGACTATAACAAGGACGAGAATGGGAGCAAGCACACTTATATGTTCTGCACAATGCCGATGAGGTTGAGCCATATGTTGAAAAACACAAGGACATGCTTAAGAGTTTGTATCCAAATAAGAATCAAAATTGGCTAACTAGAGAACACAATCGTTGTTTTATAACGTGGCTAAGAGATCACATTTATGCAGAGTTGGTACGAAAATGATACTTCGGTTTCAAATAGATTGAGATGGTTAGCCAAAGGTCCAAGTTTGCATGTGTTCTCTTACCACGGTTATCAAATTAATGGGTACACATTCTATACAAAAAGAACAAGATGGTCGGAGTACAATGCAAAACAGTGGTGTGACTCTAGTAGCTCAATCGATGCATATCTCAAGTGCCAAAGACAGAAACCCGATATATGCAAATATGTCATACTTCGGGCGTCATTGAACGCATATGGGAGTTGGATTACACAAAGTTTAAGGTTGGTGTGTTTGGTTGCAAGTGGGTTGACAATAATAACGGTGTTGATTGATGAGTCGGGGTTCATGCGGGTGGATCTTAATAGGGTGGGGTATAAAGATTAGCCTTTTATATTAGCATCTCAAGCTCAACAAGTGTTCTATGTCACCGATCCAGCTGATATGAAAAGGTCCATTGTTCTTTTGACTAACAAAATAATTACTAATGTTGATGATCAAGACCATCGAGATGTTGATATTGAAGATGATCCTTTCGTCGGGACATTACAATCACTTGAGATTGATCCAACTAGGGATGATGGTATGTATATGAGAGATGATCATGATGAGGGGCTTTTGGTCAATCCACCATTTCGTACTAATAAAGGACAAACAAATCTCAATCAAATGAAGAAAAGAAAAAGGTTGACTTAAACATGTACTAATGCTAGTGTTGATTTTGTTATTCATAGTTGTTTTATATTTTGCATCAATTAATGTTATATTAATGTCCATTGATGTTTTACTTGTATCTAATATTTTTGTAGGTAAATGGCATCTTCAAGTAATTCTAGTGATGCCAAAGCAAGCGAGACGTGGGCCATCAGGTTATGAAGGCGGTCATCCATCGCTAGGAGTAAAGGAAAAAAATTTGATGTAATTTACTTACTAATCTAAGGATTTCATAATGTTGTTTGATATCTAGATTTAATTACTTTATTATTTTTAGTAGGTTGAATGGAATTCTTTGGACCAACCTATTCGTGCTAATGGTAAAATATTGAAGAGTTACATTGGGGCCGTTGTTGGCAAAGCAAATCCCAATTATTTGTTCTAATTGGAAGGATGAAGCTTTGGATGGTTTCAAAGAGAGCATATGGGCTGATGTACAGGTAATTGTTAAAATTTATAAATTATATTGTAAACTATGTAAACATACTTACTTTGACACGTTGTTTATATTGTTTTGCAGATGTCTTTTAATGTTGATGAATATCGGAAAAAATTTGTACTTCAGAAGTCGGTAACCTACATAGGGCATTCAGAACTAGATTGACCAAAAAATTTCTAAGAGATGCCAACGGGAATATCAATGAGGAGCCTCCATCACAATATCCACACATATCAATGGATGAGTGGACAGATTTTATAGCAATACGCATAGGAGATTCTCAATTCCTGGTATGTTTAATATCACGTTAGTCCTTATAATTTTATAGCAATACGTACATATGACATTAACCATGTATTAATATTACTTATATGTGTCTGAATAGAAATTAAGCAATGAAAATCGCAACAGTGCGTTAGATCCGCATGCCCTTACAAAGCATCACGTAAGGGGTATCTTGACATAGAGATGAATTGGTATGTATATATATATATATATATATATATATATATATATATATATATATATATATATATATATATTTAACTGCATTTGTGGTAAATATGACTTTTAAAATGTTTGGTTAATTTATATTATCTCAATATACAGATGCGGGAGGCGGGGCAAGTTAAGAAAATTAAACGCCATATTGTGTGGAGGAAAGCCCGCGAGAACAAGGCAGGTGTAATTGACAACAAAAATACCAGGGCCGTGTGGAATAAATGTGTTAGTAGACTAACGATTACATTATCAATTGTTATTTTCATATGATAATATATAATAATTTTAACATTTGCATTTCACCAATAACTATGTGTCGGGAGGAATTGTCACGATCTGCGGTAGAGGAGAGATAGAAGACTTTGGTCGCCAGGATATTCTTGCCAAAGCCATAGGTGTGCCGAGAGAACCCTGGGCGTGTTAGGGGGTGTGGGTTTCGGCGTCTCACAAAAAGATTACTTCCCACCCGAAGGTCGTGCAAGAAATAACTCGGAAGCGAAAAAGTGGGAGACATTGGTGTCTCAACTCTCGATAGATTGAACATTTTGGAAGAAAAGTGAAACAAAGGATGATGAGGAGAGGCAAAGCTAATTTCACGGCCCAAGCAAGCGTCAAAGATAGTTGCACTCTACCATCGCGCAAGGGCTTCGAGAGGTAATGCATGCCTTTTTTTTTACTAGTATTGCATTCGTGATTAAATACATTCAATTGGATGCCTTAATTCACGACTTATTCATCTATCATTGGATTAGGGCGTCAACTCATGTCAGCTATATTTATCGACCCCAAACTATCGTATGGTTTCTATGGGTAAAGTATACAATGAGCAGGTGTTACACTCGCACCTTTGGACCGTGCACCCTTAACCATGTGAAAGTTGGAGTTGATGTTGCAACCGAGGGGATGCGCCATTGCGGTACCTATCGTTGATGCAGATGTGATGACAAGTAGGAGATGCAATAGGTACTTATGTGGCATGGCCAATTGATCTCGTGGTTGTAATTAATATGGTATGTAATTGCATTTTTCCACCTTTTCATATATGGCATATATGCATTACATTAGTTGATCACTAAGCGGCATATTGAAATGCAAAATTTCCGAGCACCCCAAAAGCTAAAGGCAAGGGCAAGAGTGTCCGGATATACAAAGGAGTCAATTACAACCCCGGAAAATAAAGGAGGCAACTCACGAGGCCAACCCACCTACAGCTTGGTTCAACTACAACTTCTCCGGAATATTTGAATTTCCTTAAAATACATGAACGAAAAGAATATGAAAAATCTTTTGACCAATTGTACGTAGAGATGGAACAAAATATTTTTGGTCACCATTTCATTGAGATGCTCAATACTAAAAATATCGGAGAAGTTGTAAATCATGAATGGGTATACGCCTCCGTTATTTTAGTATATATCGGTAATAAATCAGGTTTAAAGTGTACAATATTTTTTAGTCTTTCCATTTAAATATTGATGTCATTGGTGTAATCCATTTTTATATTTTAATTGAAGGTATTTGTATGAAGAATTGTTGCTTCCAAAGGAAATAACGAGGAGGTTTCTCGTTCTTGTCCCCACACCAAACAAATACATACGGCTACTTCGGGAGGGATTCACGGGACAACGTATCTAGGTGACCGGTTTGCAACTAAAGAAAGAGAATATCAGCCCTTGTTTTTAGCGTAGTGCAATGTTGGGTGAGTCGCTATCCTATAGGACTTAATTCACAATAATGAATTACATAAAAGTTGAGGTGCTTAGGATTTGTTATCTCAACATTTTTGTAGGAATCATTGGGTCTTGTCTTGCGATAAATATTGTTGAAGAGATTATTTACTATCTGGATCCCTTGTATGTTGAACCTAGGGATCGCCTGAATTGTAAAATGCGTTCGAAATGTAAGCATGTTTTTATATTTCTGATTTTCTATGATTCTGTTCGATACGTGAGCATGCGTGTGTTTGTGATGATTGAAAATATGTTTCTTAACAAAGTCTGTTTGATTTTGTGATTAGTGGTTTGCAAGTTTATCGCGCAAATATCGGAGCTAAGGTGCCGCGTTTAAAGGCAACCAACATTAAATGGATTCAGATACAGGTATATTTGCAAAAACTTAATGCGCAATTAGATAAAAAAAAACTATATTGATTTGCTATTTTATTTTTTATAGTGCCCAAGACAACCCAACAGTACAGATTGTGGGTACTATGTCATGCGTTTCATGAAGGAGACTATCTTGCAGAACCAAGTTAAAATACCAATGGCGGTATGTTGTTTACTTAGCTTTTAACTGTGACTGTTCAAATGTTTTATCACTTGTAACTTAATTTATTTAATTTTTATGTCGCAGTACTTCCCTGACTTCAAATGCTCCACATACTCCACTGCTCAACTATCTGAAGTCAAGGAAGAGTGGTGTCGCTATATTGTTGAAAAGTTCGTTTGATTATGTCAAATTGATCCACGAGAGTTGCCGCAATACTCATTGGTATGTGAATAATGCTTTATATTTATCAACCCCAAACTATCTATGTATTTGTTTTTCATTGGTACATGCCTTCGAGTTGATGTGCATGGAAAGGAGAAAATAAGTTCAAACTTATTATTTTTGTTAGACTTTGTTAATGCTTTGATTTGAATTCTGTTTCTTGCTACGAGTAGTATTTACCTAATTAGTCCTGCTGTATCCCAATGTAACAAAGTTAGTCTTTGTGGTGGAAATGCAGTATGTAGTATGCTCTGAGTCTTTGGATCACATTTCGACACATTACTTTGGTGTTGTCTTGGTCTCATGAAAAACAAACGAGTTCGTAAATGTAGATTAATTGTAGATGTATGTTGGTTTTCGATTTTGGTTTCTTAAGGATTGAGATCCAGTATAGTTGCTGCACTTTGATTTTGTCTTACTCGTGTGAATTTGAATACTTTAGAAAGCAGTGGTGTACTTATATCCGGTTATATATATATATATATAGTTCTGTATAGAGTGTTGCACTTTGATTGTATAGTTCTTGGTTTCTTTGCACAAACACATGCAGTCTTTGCATTGAACACTTATATTTTGAACAATTTTGTTGACTGCAACAATTGTGGTTTTTTTGTGTAAATATGCAGGAATAATGGATGTAAAAGTTAAGAAATAAAAAAAAAGGCTTTTAGATAGCGTTTCCTTGTATAAACGCTATCTAAAGTCAGACTTTAGATAGCGTTTCCGTGTACAAACGCTATCTAAAGTCACCTATTAATAGCAGTTCCTAAATGCTATCTTTGCTAACGAGTTTTAATAGCGGTAGCATAGATAGCGGTTACAAACGCTATTAAAAGGCATACGGAAACGCTATCTAAAGTCTAATCTGTTGTAGTGGTTCCTAGCCTATTTTATTGGTCAAGGCCGAATCTCCATCAAGGTATAACTTGGTGGGATTTTTGTTCAACTTTGTTTTAAGTAATCATGTTTTTAAACTCTTAGCACTTAAGGATCATAAATCCCCTAAGTTGCATGTGCTTTGGAAACTTCTAGCCCTAAGTTCTCGATTGAGTTCTAATCCTTTGAACCTTGTGTCTTGAAACCTAGACTTGACTCCTAACCAACCTTGAAGAACGTCCACGAAACTGTTTATTTTCTCACATTCTTTTACCTTCCTAAGGTAAGAGGGATTTCTAAAGATATTCAATAATCGTATGCATGTGTGTAGGTGTTTAACTGAATATTTATATGTTGATTGAGCTTACTTGATTATCTAATGTACTTGAACTGTTGTGCTATTATCCGATGTTGAACTGTACTTGTTCTAAATGATATAATGCATATATGTGATGAATCGCTTTCAAGCTGTGATATTAGCATTGCATCGATGATATATCTTGTTGTTGATTGAAAGTTGCTAAGCAGGACGTGCGTGTCGTGCTCAGCCATAATAAGGATTAAAAACCTTAATAAGCTTTGAAGATGAAGGGATTGGTGTTCTTTTCCAAAAGCTCTTTAAACTTAAAGTACTTGTTTTAAATGTTGAAATGATTTTGGTGTACTATTGTTATACAAGAGAAAAATCCTTTTCGAACTATGTGTCTTTTCGAGTGAAAACTTTCAAGAATATTTGGCAATATCCTATTGGGGAAATATTTCAAAGATAAAAGAATTTCATAGATGCTTTATAAAAGGATTTTCAAAGAAAAGGTTTTTCCTAAATATTTTAGAAACTTTCGATAACCTGGATAGGTTATTGAGGATTCGGTTTTGAATTTGTTTTTTTCAACGAACGAAAAATAAGTACTTAAGAAAGAGAATCTAGTACGCGAGACGTCGCCTCTAGTATTGATGATGTGCACGTAATCTTGAATCGGTGTGAATTCGGGACTACGAGTCCTGGTTATGATGTTATGGACTTAGGTCCTAATCGCTATGTTGGACTGTGTATTCTAACCGCGTGTAATGAACATGATTAAAGGTGAAGGTTGTTTTCGACCACAACACCTGCCCGTGGCCACGATCTTGGGCATTGTGATTGAGCGTTCGGACTATGAGTCCTATGCTTGAGTTTTCAAGTGATGGGAAATGATGAATTAAGTAAATCACCTTGAGCGGGCTGTGAAAATAATGAACACAAAGAAATCCCTTTAAATAAAATATTTTCTCATGTGCATTTCCCCAGCGAGCGTGCTATTGATGATTAAATCGGATACAAGGTGGTATGGGGAGTCCGTCCATGTAAACCGAGTGAAGAGGCACATGTGGCGTTGCTCATCACGAGACCTTATGCATGAGGGTAAGGAGGCAAGCTGCCGATGGGCTAGAGATTGACCAACTCTAATACTTCTCCAGGAAAACGGTGTTGAGATCTCATGAGATTAAGTTAGAGCCCGATATTGAAGTGCCATGCATATTTTGAAAGATTGGATGCGGGTTTGAGACCCTTTGATATAACACCGATATGTTATGTATATGCATGATTTAACCGCTTATATGATTCCGTGATATATGTATCATGTATATGGTTGTTGTGGGATATATCTTATGATGGTATCTCACTCTTTACAATTATACTCCAGGTATCTTCGGGTTTTTTTGTAGTACCTTGGTACTCTAGTACAGATGTTGCGAGAGGAGTCTTTCTAAGTCATTTGAAGACCTAGTGTTAGAGTGGGAAAGTATCCCAATTGGGGGTCTCTCCATAATATTTGATAGAATGACCAGCTTAGGAGTTTTGAGTTGGGTTGTATATCTAAAGAGGCTCAGTAAATGTAGTGTTATATACATCCATCTATAGTTTGAACTTTTCTTACGAAAGTGGAAACTTAGAGAAACATTGTATGTCATGGTAACTTTGTTTCTGAACGTGACTTTACATTTTAAATGTATGTATGGTGGATTTAGAGTTATCCTTCTATGAGAAAATTTTATACCCCAGTTTTCGACTTAAGAGAAAACAAATTTTTGAAAGCAGCAACGAAATTATCTTTTAATTTAAATTCGCATGTGTTACGTATGTAACACCCTGTTTTTAATATACTTCTTATCGGTAAATAATGCTTTAATGTATTTATTTTTGATAAAATCCAGAAGGTGATTTTATTTAAAATAAAATCATTTTCTTGTGATGTTTTACCATATGAAGCCCCGATAAAATTTTCGTCGAAAATTGAGGACAAACCAGTCACGAGTTCTCACTCTAGGTACAAGTTCACCGAGCGGAAACAAAATTTTTAATTACGTGAACGAGACAATTAGTGTTTTTATGATGTTTTATGTGGATTGGTAAATTCTCGAAATTTTGTTGTCAGGGAATAAAATATAATATTTTATCACGGCGAAACCTTGGAAAATACGATCGGATGTGCAACAGGTTACGTATTTACGCAGTTAAATGAACCCTAAAGAAGGAGAAAAAGACTTGATGGGAATCTCATTTAATGTTATGACATGCCTAATGGAAAAGAAAATCCTACTTACACTTCATAATCTTACTTTTCACTTTCTCTCTCCAATCACATCACATCACATTAACTCTTAATCCATTCTTCAAGAAACTCAACTTCCTTCTCCTTTCTTCTCCTTCCAAGGCCGTGCACTCCCTCCCATCCCTCTATAAATAGCACTTATCAAACTCATTTAAACACTTTCTTCTTCTACTTCATCTTAAGCTTTCATCTTTTCACTTCAAGCTTCCAAAGCTCTTGTTTTTACTCTTCTTTCACCAAGTGTTATTCATTAAAGTTGTTCCTCTTGTTTAGGGTAATACTCTCATGTATTCTTTTCTTTAAAAACTCCATCTTTTCTAAAGTTTCTTCTTCATGTCATTTATGAGCTTTTATCTTCAAAAATCTCTCAAAAATGGTAGAAAACTCCTTTTGAGTTGAAACCAATTTCTATAGCCTTGTATTTACTTGTAGTTTAACATACTAAAAGGTTGTGTAAAACAAAGATTCCTAACCTCTACTTCTTAATGAGGCCGAACCATACCTATGGTTTTGATGGATTTTGTTTCAACTTTTACAAGTGTGAGTTTGTAATTAAAAAGATTTGTTTTTCCAAAATGATCATTGACCAAGGCTCCTTTATGTTAAAGGATGCTATGTCTAAAGTGATTGGAAAGTTTCAAGATTTGTTTCCCAAAATGATCATTGACCAAGGCTCCTTTATGTTAAAGGATGCTATGTCTAAAGTGATTGGAAAGTTTAAAGATTTTACTCTACTTTATGTCATTTACTTTATGTCACTCTTGTTTATGCCATTTACATTATGTTATTTACTTTATGTCATTTATATTTATGCCATTTACTTAAAGTCATTTACTTTATGTCATTTATATTTATGCCATTTACTTAAAGTCATTTACTTTATGTCATTTATATTCATGCCATTTACTTAAAGTCATTTACTTTATGTCATTTATATTTATGCCATTTACTTTAAGTCATTTACCTTATGCCATTTATATTTATGCTAATTACTTTATGTCATTTACATTATGTCATTTACTTTATGCCATTTATATTTATGCTATTTACATTATGCCATTTTACTTTATGCCATTTATATTTACGCCATTTACTTTAAGATATTATACTTTCATTATTTATAATCATATGGTGTTTCCAAGATGATCAAGACTCAAGCTCCATAAGTTTTTGGATGCTAAAAGAGTCTAAGAGATTGGAAAACCCAAGGATGGCCGAACCTTAAAGGTTATGGACCTAGGGTGTTTCGTTTTTCATTTATCCAAAGTGATCAAGGTTTTGAGCTCCTTACTATTAATGGATGCTCAACCAAAAAGATTGGAAATTTTAAATGTTCCTAGCCTATTTTATTGATCAAGGCCGAATCTCCATCAAGGTGTAACTTGGTGGGATTTTTGTTCAACTTTTGTTTTGAGTAATCATGTTTTTAAACTCTTAGCACTTGCGGATCATAAATCCCCTAAGTTGCATGTGTTTTGGAAACTTCAAACCTAAGTTCTTGATTGAGTTCTAATCCTTGAACCTTGTGTCTTGAAACCTAGACTTGACTCCTAACCAACCTTGAAGAACGTCGGAGAAGCCGTTTATTTTCTTAAAAATTTCCTTACCTTCTTAAGGTAAGAGGGGATTTCCTAAAGATATTCAATGACTGTATGCATGTGTGTAGGTGTTTAACTGGATACTTATATGATGATTGAGCTTACTTGATTATTTTATGTACTTAAACTGTTGTGCTATTATCCGATGATTGAACTGTACTTGTTCTAAAATGATATAATGCATACATGTGATGAAATGCTTTCAACCGTGAGATTGCCATTACAATCGATGATATACAATCGTTGTTGATTGAAAGTTTGCTAAGCCAGGACGTGCGTCATGCTCAACCATAATAAGGATTAAAAACCTTAATAAGCTTTGAATATGGAGGGATTGGTGTTCTTTTCCAAAAGCTCTTTAAACTTAAAGTACTTGTTTTGAATGTTGAAATGATTTTGGTGTACTATTATATTCAAGAGGAAAATCCTTTTCGAACTATGTGTTTTCAAGTGGAAACTTTCAAGATTATTTGGCAATATCCTATTTGGAAATATTTCAAAGATAAAAGAATTTCAAAGATGCTTTATAAAAAGATTTTCAAAGAAAAGGTTTTCCTAAACATTTTAGAAACTTTCCGATAACCTGGATAGGTTATCGAGGATTGATTTTGGATTCGTTTTCCTTTGAGCGAAAAAAATAAGTACTTATGAAAGCGAATCTGAAATGCGCAGGCGCCGCCTCTAGTATTCGATGATGTACGTGATCTTGGATCGTGTTAACCGGACCACGAGCCCAGATTATGATAATGAGACTTGGGTCCTAATCACGTTGTGTTGGACTGTGTCTTCGCCGTGTGATGATTATGATTAAAGGTGAAGGTTGTTTTCTCGACCACAACCCTTGACTGCGGCCACGGTCTTAGGCATTGTGATTGAGCATTCGGACTATGAGTCCTATGTTTACGAGTTCTCAAGTGATGGGAAATGATGATTAAGTCGTAAGCTTTGAGCAACAGCAGTGAAAAGAATGAACACAAAGAAATCCTTTCAATAAAATATTTTATCATGTGCATTTCCCCAAGCGAGACGTGCTATTGATGATTAAATCGAGATACAAAGATGGTATACTGGTGCATCCATGTAAACCTAGTGAAGAGGCACATGTAGCGTTGCCGATCTGAGACCTTAATGCATGAGGTAAGGGGTAGCGCCAGGTGGGCTAGAGCTTGACCAACTCTAACTTCACCAGTTATGATATGGTGTTGTTATCTCATGAGATTAAGTTAGAGCGATATTGAAGTGCCGTCCATCTTTCGAAAGATTGCTGTTTGTGAGTTTGATGCCACTGATATAACAACGATATATTGCGAATATGCATGATTTGCTTCGTATATGATTATGATGTATGCTATCATGTGTATGGTTGTTGTGGGATATATCTTATGCCCGGTATCTCACTCTTGCGCAAATGTATGCTTGTCCTTTTCTCTTTGCTTGAGGAGCGCACGTACTCTTTAGATGGATCAGGAGTCCTACAGCACCAACGAGTTCGAAGAATGAGGTCTTGACCATCTTGAGGCAGCGGGAGTTGGACCATTCACGAAGGAGCAACAAGCTGCGACCTACCGAGGGGACCAATCCGGCAGCGGGGAGACTAATGCAAATGGAGTTCTCTCGGAGGATCCACGGTCGAGTCTCGGATCGTAGCGTCCCACCTCCGTGGTTCTACCTCACGCTCTGCGAGCCCCAGGACTTCTTCCACGAGCACTTTGACCCGGTCGCACCAGGCGAAGAAGATCCGGTGGAGGAGGATCCCGAAGAGGATCGAGGGAGGAAGACCACGCCGAATTCGTAGGGATTGAGGAGGAGGAGGAAGAGGAGCAGTACCACCACAAGATCTGGCAGCGGCGACGCGGTCCCCGATGATGGCGGCGAGTTGCTCGATCCGGCAAGTGGTTCCTACATCCCGAAGGAAGCCTGCGGTCACTAGAATGCGGGGAGATACGGATAAGTGTGTCGTTGGTTTTTGGAGTTTACCACGATGGTCCGTGGCGAGAGCCTTCTTTTGATCCTTATGCCCGATTTTCCCAGTCCAGTGTGAGTGGGAAATCTTTTACTTACCTCTTGATTTTGTAACAATGTGGAAGTTGCGATTCGATAAGGTTTGTTGTGTAACCAAGAAACCTAAGACCCCGAGGTGGGTCGGCTATCTATTGATATGATTGATGTTTATTCACGTATTGCAGTGTTCATCATTGTTTCTTAACTACAGCTTACAAAAAAAAAAAACAAGTACCCTTTTTGGTAACCTTCTAACAAAGTTATATTTCGAAGGCGACCAGCGTTTTAAATAAGTTTCTTTCCAGGAAATGAGTAATCATGTGATGCCGGAGGTTTTAGGGTGTCAC
>JAUPTC010001301.1:0-25729 GCA_030762895.1 Sophora flavescens
AGTACCAACACTACTAGAAATCCATCTTTTTCGGACGGATTTTCGGACGGATTTCGGACGGAATTCGGACGGAATTCGGACGGATTTCGGACGGAAAATTCATTTCGGACGGATTTCGGACGGAATGGCATCCGTCCGAAAAAGCCCCGTGGGAAATTAGAAAATCCGTCCCAAATTCCGTCCGAAAATATTTACGGACGGATTTCGGACGGATTTCGGACAACGTGGAAATCCGGACTGTGGTTATTTTTCGGACGGATTTCGGACGGATTTATTTATGTTTTCGGACGGATTTCGGACGGATTCTGTGATTTTGTTGGTTATTTTTCGGACGGATTTCGGACGGAATTTTTTATTTTCGGACGGATTCTGTGATTTTGTTGGTTATTTTTCGGACGGATTTCGGACGGAATTTTTTTATTTTCGGACGGATGCTGTGATTTTGTTGGTTATTTTTCGGACGGATTTCGGACGGAATTTTTTTATTTTCGGACGGATTTCGGACGGATGCTGTGATTTTGTGGGTTTTTTTTCGGACGGATTTCGGACGGAATTTTTTATTTTCGGACGGATTTTTGGACGGATCTTGTGATTTTGTTTGTTATTTTTCGGACGGATTTCGGACGGATTTATTTTTGTTTTCGGACGGATTTGGGACGGATTTCCCACGAAAGAATGAAAAGTCGAATCCGTCACGGCGGCCGCGTGATGCCCATCACGCCGTGACATGTCAACTGAGCCGGCCCTCTTCTAGGCAAAATCTGTCACGGCCAGGCCGTGATACTCATCACGACCAGGCCGTGATACCCATCACGGCCGTGACGGACCATTTAATGAAACAACATTCAAGGCGTAAGCACGTCACGCCGGCCGTGATGCCCATCACGGCCGTGATGGATCACTTCACTTACATTACGTTTCACTATCTATGCGAATTATTTGGCACCGATCACTAACATTTGCAGTTTCACATTCAATCACAAAATCAAATTTGACTATTGTTACAAAATACAGTCTTGGTACCATACAACTTCTAAAAATCAAATACCAATTGCTGCATGCAATCCAAAAGTCATGACTTAAAAACTATCAGAAGATCAAACCACCGTGAATCGTGAAAGTCATGTAATGAACCAAAAAGTTGAGGAATCGAGAATCCAGCCTCTCCAAATTTCTTGACATTTTTCCTTTAGAAGTAGAATGACCCGCATCAATGGAGATGCCCCCACGATACACCGAAAGATTTATATCCAACAATTCAAGAAAAGAATGAACATTTCCATCAACCAAGCAAGTCAATTAATTAACAAACAGAAATAAGTGCACACATGTGTTCAATCGTACTCTAGAACCCCAAAAGAACTGAGCCGAGAAAGAAGCCCATGTGATCTATACTGTTTAGTATAGCCGCCTCGAGCAAATATACATGCTGGACGATCAAGAAGATCGATGGTACTTCCAATAGTTGGAAAGTGCAATCTAATTGTTTATCAATTAAAAAGTGCTAAATGCTTAGGACATATTTTATCTCAAAGCATTGTTAATGACCAAAAAGCATAATTAGAAGGCTATTTATTAATTATTGGCATTTAAATTGATGCGACTAGCAGAAAGTACAAATAATAAAAATTATCAAGAGATTTTTCCAGCAAACCCTCAAATTGTTTGGATCTTTATTGCTAGCAAACCCTCAAATTGTTTGAATCTTTATCTAACTCATGTCCGTTCATAATTCCTAGGCCTAAGCATACACTACACTTTAGTTCAAAGGATAGTCAAATGTTGAGGCTAAACAAAAAATCTGCAATGCACAAGAGTATTAGGATAGCCAAAAGAACCAACATTATTTCCACTACACACAAAACAAACGACACACAAACAATCAATATTGGAATCTTTAAATTTGATAAAGATTAAAGAACAGAAGATTCGGTGAATAAGAGAGAAAAGGTTGAAACAGGTAAGTTGCACTGAATATAACAAACATTATCCAATGATAATGAATCTTCAAATAGTACAAAACATATCGTGAGTAAAAACATGGCCTTGAATGTACACTACATATTGCAACTCATACAAGGCAAGCAACTAAAACTAAATCATGTCCCCCAATAACATAAAGTACACCCAAAGATCTCCCAAAGAGATATTTATAAAATTTACATTCTTATAATCTAATTCATCAAAAAAACTATTTCCACAAAAGGAGGATGAAATTCTCGAATACTGTATAGTGAATTTTATTTAAGCTTCCAAAATGAACTAAAGCATCTAAAGACAATTCACTCTTAGCTTAACAGGATAAAATTATTTATACAACAACATAATAGGGTAAATGATGAAACTTTAAATGGACATTCACTGTTTTTTTTTTCACAATATAGACCAAGAATCTAACACGTAAAGAATGAAAACCTCTTATTTTTGAAATATCAAACACACATGGTTAGATATGGCAGAAAGAATGAAAGAGAGAATTAGAGAAAGGTAGTGTGAGGATGAAGGAACAACATACATCGTTGTCGTGTCTTTCAAATTTGTAATCCATGAAGGAATAAAATCGGAAGAAGTGAAACTATTGTTGTTCATATCCTCGTAAATAATTTCCAATAAAATATACAAATTAAAATCATTGTATTATGCATTATACAATAAGAGTATCACTTTTTTACCACTTACACATAGGTGAGACTATTCATTCCAAAGAAGATCAGGCAGAGAGGTATTGAACTGGTTGTGAGATAAGTACCGCAAAAATATAGTCAATGCCTTCCCTCGACAGAATTGATTGTTCAGAAAACACATCCAATTTTTACAGATAAACAAATATGAAGCTTAATAGGCATGTTTCTTTAGTTTTCTTATAGCGCACTAAGTTTTCCAAGATTGTTGAAGTTTGAAGGCACTCCTCCCGTTAACCTATTCCTATCAAAGCGCCCTGTGGTCAACGAGAAAATATTCAATACAGAGAAAGTCCAAAGAAATTCAGAGACAACATAACGAGTCACTTGACACAGGTGACAAGATACTTACACCACCTCCAAGTGTGGTCACAAGACCGAGGGTGCGTGGAATACTACCCTCTAGTTGATTATCATCAAAAAGCCTGGCAGAAAGAACATTAAGGAGGATTGAGTCATTTTAAGAGTAAACTTATTAGATAAAGTCTTTTGACCGTATTAATGAAGCTTACACGTGTTCTAGAATCATACCGGAGTTGAAAAGTTTTGCTGGTATTTGACCGGAGAGCTTATTTTTCCCCATATGACTGCAAAAAAATGGAGATATAGTCTTGGATCATTCAATGAACTGGAAATTATGCAGTCAATCTTATTAGTGCAATAATATCAAGTTATCAAATCAAAACCGAGAATGAGAGTGGTATAAAAATATAGGATAGTGCACCATAGAATGCACCTTGAATCATATTGACAATTAACTAAAAAGAACATGTGTAATTAATTAACTAAATTGTTCGTACACCTCAAGTAAATATATCCACCCAGTTCTCCAAAGTCGGCATCAAATGTTAGTTAATTCTTACCACCCAGTTCTTCAAGGTCGCTTGCTAATTTCCCCACTATCGAATCTCCATCAAAGAGATTTAAGGCTTTTAAAGCTTCATCTTCTTGCATAAAACGCATCAAGTCATCCAGATGTATACGCCTACAAAAATAAAGTAATGAGATGTCAGAGAGAGGAATAGAGTAATAAACAATGGCAAACTTATCATTCAATTAAAAATAGTGCATATTACATAAAAAGAAATAGGAACATAAAAACCATAACAGAATGGATCATAAAACTTGCAATTATCATAATTTGTAAGGAACATATTAATGGATCATATATACTCCATCAAGCAAGCATAGCCGTGTCCCAACGTCTCAGAGAGTAAATCCAACAACACGCAACAACTAGAAATCAAGAAATTAATTACACATGATCAAACACACATTCTAACTTTATCTAAACACTAAATCATAATTAATTTCACAAAAACATACCCAAATTCAAATAAAATTAAATTGGGGGTTTAGGGCTCCTTATTACAATGTACGGAAAACTCATTTTAATTAAAGAATAATGAAATTGGTTTAGGGAAACACAAATTCACAGTCCTAATTTCATAAAACAAGCTTTAATCTTAAGATTAAAATCTGAAATCAGAGGGTTAGGGTTAGGGTTTCAAAATCAATTTGGGGGTTTTGAATCTAGAAGAGATGAGAGGGTTTTGACTCACCCAAGCTTGAAGACAACTTGAAGGTGGTGCTGTGGTGCTCCTCGCGGCGGCGGACGCGATTCCGGCGAGGTGGCAGTGGCGGTTCGAGGTGGTTCTACATCAACCATGGTAAAAAGAGATGAAAGAAATCAGAGGAGAAGGAGAAATGAAGATCTAACACTCTAGGGTGGTGAAACCACCATGAACGGCGCTGACCGTGGCGAGGCGACGGCGGTTCGACGCAGGACACGGCGGTGGCAACGGACGCGACCGTCTCCTCTTCGCGCGGCACCGAGCGGTGGCAACGGCTGTCCAAGGGTGCGAGTCTGGTTGTGGAGAGGAGAAGGAAGATGAAGTTGAGGGAGAAAGGGAGAAATCAGCAACAGAGAAAGAAAGAACGAGAAAAGAAAGAAGAAGAAAAAGAAAGAAAGAGAAAAGGAGAAAAAGAAGGAAAGAAGGAAAGAGAAAAAGAAAAAGCAGAGAAGAAAAGAAAAAGTGAGGGAGAGGCGTCGAGAGAGAGCGGGAAAACTAAAGAAAATTGGGTTTTAGGTTAATTAATTAGTAATAGGTACAAAATAAGTGATAAAATATTAAGCCTAAAGTAAACATGTTTTTATTTTTTGGAATCTAAAAATAAAGATTGATAAAGATATGATTTTGAAATTCAAATTAGAGTAAAGATTAATAGTTGAACCGATCAACTAAGAAAATACTCAGTCCAAAATTTAATCTCCGATTGATATCAAACCAGTTTATTTTCAACTCTAAAATTAAATAGAATAGGAATATGAAAATGTTTTTCTCTTAATCATATTATTTAAAATATTTTTCTGTATCGATATAATAGTGACAATAACGTTATTATTGTCTAGTAAACATGCATTTACTGAATAAGTCCGTGCTAACGCACCTAATAAAATAATTTGAAGAGAGTAATTTAATTACTCAAACTAAACCACATAACATAATAAACATAAACATCCAAATAAAAATAATTAATCCTAGGTGTAAAAACTAGGTCGTTACATATGATTTCAAAATTCAAATTAGAGTAAAGATTAATAGTTGAACCGATCAACTAAGAAAATACTCGGTCCAAAATTTAATATCCGATTAATGTCAAATCAGTTTATTTTCAACTCTAAAATTAAATAGGATGAAAATATGAAAATGTTTTTTCTCTAATCATATTATTTAAAATATTTTTCCGTATGGTAATAATAGTGACAATAACAAATTATTGTCTAGTAAGCGTGCATTTACGAAATAAGTCGCTACACGCACCCAATAAAATAATTTGAAGAGAGTAATTTAATTACTCAAACTAAACCACATAACAAAATAAACATAAAGATTAATAGTTGACCTAAAAAGTCAAATTGGGCTCTATTAGGATCAAACCAGTCCATTTGGGCTCCATTAGGATCAAAGAAGTACAAATTGGCCCAATTAGGTCGTATATGACCTAAAAAGTCGATTTGGGCTCTATTAGGATCAAACAAGTCCATTTAAGCTTCATTAGGACCATAGAAGTTCAATTGGGCCGATCGAGGCAATTGGCCCAATTAGGTCCTAACAAGTCAAATTGGGCTCTATTAGGATCAAACCACCCATTTGGGCTTCATTAGGATCAAAGAAGTACAAATTGGCCCAATTAGGTCGTATATGACCTAGAAAGTCGATTTGGGCTCTATTAGGATCAAACAAGTCCATTTAGGCTTCATTAGGACCATAGAAGTTCAATTGGGCCGATCGGGGCAATTGGCCCAATTAGGTCCTAACAAGTCGAATGGGCTCTATTAGGATCAAACCATCCATTTGGGCTCGATTAGGATCAAAGAAGTACAAATTGGCCCAATTAGGTCGTATATGACCTAGAAAGTCGATTTGGGCTCTATTAGGATCAAACAAGTCCATTTAAGCTTCATTAGGACCATAGAAGTTCAATTGGGCCGATCGGGGCAATTGGCCCAATTAGGTCCTAACAAGTCAAATTGGGCTCTATTAGGATCAAACCAGTCCATTTGGGCTTCATTAGGATCAAAGAAGTACAAATTGGCCCAATTAGGTCGTATATGACCTAGAAAGTCGATTTGGGCTCTATTAGGATCAAACAAGTCCATTTAGGCTTCATTAGGACCATAGAAGTTCAATTGGGCCGATCGGGCAATTGGCCCAATTAGGTCCTAACAAGTCGAATTGGGCTCTATTAGGATCAAACCCTCCATTTGGGCTCGATTAGGATCAAAGAAGTACAAATTGGCCCGCTTAGGTCGTATATGACCTAAAAAGTCGATTTGGGCTCTATTAGGATCAAACAAGTCCATTTAGGCTTCATTAGGACCATAGAAGTTCAATTGGGCCGATCGGAGCAATTGGCCCAATTAGGTCCTAACAAGTCGAACTGGGCTCTATTAGGATCAAACCACCCATTTGGGCTCGATTAGGATCAAAGAAGTACAAATTGGCCCGATTAGGTCGTATATGACCTAGAAAGTCGATTTGGGCTCTATTAGGATCAAACAAGTCCATTTAAGCTTCATTAGGACCATAGAAGTTCAATTGGGCCGATCGGGGCAATTGGCCCAATTAGGTCCTAACAAGTCGAATTGGGCTCTATTAGGATCAAACCATCCATTTGGGCTCGATTAGGATCAAAGAAGTACAAATTGGCCCAGCTTAGGTCGGATATGACCTAGAAAGTCGATTTGGGCTCTAATAGGATCAAACAAGTCCATTTAAGCTTCATTAGGACCATAGAAGTTCAATTGGGCCGATCGGGGCAATTGGCCCAATTAGGTCCAAACAAGTCAAATTGGGCTCTATTAGGATCAAACCATCCATTTGGGCTTCATTAGGATCAAAGAAGTACAAATTGGCCCAGTTAGGTCGTATATGACCTAGAAAGTCGATTTGGGCTCTATTAGGATCAAACAAGTCCATTTAGGCTTCATTAGGACCATAGAAGTTCAATTGGGCCGATCGGGGCAATTGGCCCAATTAGGTCCTAACAAGTCAAATTGGGCTCTATTAGGATCAAACCACCCATTTGGGCTTCATTAGGATCAAAGAAGTACAAATTGGCCCGCTTAGGTCGTATATGACCTAGAAAGTCGATTTGGGCTCTATTAGGATCAAACAAGTCCATTTAGGCTTAATTAGGACCATATAAGTTCAATTGGGCAGATCGGGCCAATTGGACCAATTAGGTACAAAGAAGTCAAATTGGGCTCTATTAGGATCAAACCAGTCCATTTGGGCTCGATTAAGATCAAAGAAGTACAAATTGGCCCGATTAGGTCGTATATGACCTAAAAAGTCGATTTGGGCTCTATTAGGATCAAACAAGTCCATTTAGGCTTCATTATGACCATTGAAGTTCAATTTGGCCGATCGGGGCAATTGGCCCAATTAGGTCCTAACAAGTCAAATTGGGCTCTATTAGGATCAAACCATCCATTTGGGCTCGATTAGGATCAAAGAAGTACAAATTGGCCCAATTAGGTCGTATATGACCTAGAAAGTCGATTTGGGCTCTATTAGGATCAAACAAGTCCATTTAGGCTTCATTAGGACCATAGAAGTTCAATTGGGCCGATCGGGGCAATTGGCCCAATTAGGTCCTAACAAGTCTAACTGGGCTCCATTAGGATCAAAGAAGTACAAATTGACCCGCTTAGGTCGTATATGACCTAAAAAGTCGATTTGGGCTCTATTAGGATCAAACAAGTCCATTAGGATCAAAGAATCTACAAATTGGCCCATTATCCTAATCCTTGGGCTCTATTGGATCAACCAAATCTTGGATCAAAAATTTCCGTTAGGTGATTTACCTAACGATTTGATAATGGAAAATATATGAATTCAATGGCCGTAAGAATCTCCCAATTATCCAAACATATATTGTCAACCTCCATTTTCTTCATTAGATCGGATTTCCCTTATCGGATAATGAAATATATGAATTTCTCTTTATCAACCTTTTAGGCCTAGAAAAATCAATTGATGGATTGCCCTCCTAACTCGATTTCAAGGAAAATATATGAATTAATAGACCTAAAAGTCTTTCTCTTGAATCCTTTCAGAACTCAAAATTTACCAATGTCCGGATTTCTGAGTTTAAAATGGAAAATATATGAATTAACGAAATCGTCCAAAATTTTGAGGTTTCAAATAATGGAAAATATAAATTAATAGATTCAAAATTTCGGACGGATTTCTGTTGATCAAGGAAAATATATGAATTAACGCAATCCGTTAAAACATCGTCAAAATTTCGGACGGATTTTGACGGAAAATGGAAAATATATGAATTAACGGGATCCGTCAAAATCCGTCCAAAATTTCGGACGGATTTCGACGGATCAAGGAAAATATATGAATTAACGCAATCCGTCAAACTCCGTCCAAAATTTCTGGACGGATTTCGGACATGGAAAATGGAAAATATATGAATTAAAAATTACGGATTTCACGATCCCCATCAACGTCCGAAAATTTCGGACGGATTTCTGACGGATCAAGGAAAATATAAGAATTAACGGATCGTCAAATCCGTCCGGAAATTCCGGACGGATTTCGGACGGATCAAGAAAATATTCAACCTCCCAAATTTACGATGATAAGGAAAATATATGAATTAACGCAATCCGTCAAATCCGTCCCAAAATTTCGGACGATTTGACGGAAAATGGAAAATATATGAATTAACGGGATCCGTCTCAAATCGTCCGAAAATTTCGGACGGATTTCGGACGATCAAGGAAAATATATGAATCGTCAAATCCGTCCGAAATTTCTGGACGGATTTGGGACGATCAAGAATAATATAAGAATTAACGAATCCGTCCGAAACCGTCCGAAATTTGGACGGATTTCGACGGATTCCGGACGGATCATGGAAAATATAAGAATTAACGAAATCCGTCCGAAATCCGTCCGAAATTTTCGGGAAATTTCGGACGGAACCATTTCCGTCCGAAAATTCCGTCCGAAAAATCCATTTTTCTAGTAGTGTCACTCTCTAAAACTCCGTTTGAAACCCAGTTGAATGGAAGCTCAAAAAATGAGCTTCATATCAAAGTGCATTGGGTAGTCAAATTGACAATTGGAGTTATGCTTTTTTCAGTTTGCATTAAGATAAATATTAACCAAACATGTACAAAATTTTTTTATTGAAATGAGTATAAGGTTTACTCTAACTTGTTACTTAAAATTGGTACTGAAATTGTCTTCCCATTGGTTCTTGTCACGTTATTAATGAAATTACCATATTTATGGAATGTGAAACCATAAAAAAGGAAATAACTATCTGAGTTCTTATTATTTAATTAATTACTAGATGTTTCCAACGCCTTCCACTAGAACACCAACAAAAGAATACAACGGAGAAAAACATTGCATTCTTGTGACTGCGAATGACCCTTTTACCGGGAAAGTGACAATGGTTATGCCTAAGATTTGTGGGGGTGACTTTGCTTGCAAGGATGTGGATATTTTTAGGGTCAATTATAAACATGTGGCTCGAATGTTTACTCCGGTAATTAACATGTGCTCTTGCCTACCTCATACTCAATTTGCTACACCCTCTTTATTGTACTCACTATGATCTTATTACTACATGCAGCTTGGCATATCCCTTTCAGTGATATCACCGAAGAAACTTCAATTTGGAGACAGATATTCAATCTGGTAAAATCTTATCTCCCAAATATAACATCCTTCCACTAATACTCTACAATATAGTTGCTAGTGATGTATATTTCTTATAAACTACTGTATGTTGAAATTGCTCACATATAGCTGATTAATTATCTTAAGGGTACATAAATTAAGTCGAGAACAAGTTCCCTTAAAGTATGCTTGAATATAAAGTTAGTAAATAATGGTATATCTACCATTGGTTTAATATAAAATGTATTAAAATTTTAGCCCTTTATTTAAAAAAAAAGAAGATAAAATTAGCCCTTTAAGTTGACTTAATTTGTAATCCCTTTACATACATATATCCCTATGATATGTAAACCAACTAAATAGATTCATAGGATATGTCCTTTGAACTCTAACTTCCTTACCATTTGTATTGGATGTTCCAATAGAGGTATAGATTTGAACAATGTTTTAAACAAAGGTGTGTAACTGAAATTTGGACCGTAATATTTTGGTTTTGGAGTGCCTTCAAAATTGAAACGTGACACCATTACAACAATTTCACACTTGTGCATAGTAAATGTAATACAACCGCAATCACAATCACAATTTAAGACTTGGATTTGACACCTCTTAGAGTTCTACAAACGGTGAAAGCAAAAACTAAATTAATATTCAAGTCATCGTCATGTTTCTCTGTCCCTATACGCTCAAAAATTCTAGAAGCCTTTGGTTCAACGTTCTCTATACCGTTGCTTGAAAAAAAGCTCCAAGCCCAAAACCTAATTGGAGGTTATTCCAAATACCATATTATCATATGTGCCCACGACGTTGCATCGTAGCAATGACGTTGGTGACGTTACATTCTTTGTCTTTCACGAGTTATTAAACGCCCACTACATCAACCCCAGGTCGTATTCTCTTTCTCCTGTTGACTTTGCGGTTGGACTTTGGGTGTGTGGATCGGAGGGTCCACTTTTTTCTCATCTTAGAAGGTTTCGCTGCCTTTATTTAGTTAAAGGATTTTATTACTTTATCACACATCATCTATTTATACTAGAGTTAAAGTGACTCTTATCCTATCACACATAATTGCTCCACTAATACTTAATTAGTGTCATATTTCAAGGAACTAAATGCTAAATGATAATTTACAAGACTCAATATATAGAAACTTCAACATAGAAACTTGCATTATTACTCAACTTTCTAATTATTATTAGACCTAAAGTCAATACTTGTTTCAAATAAATTTAACAAGTGACAAAATTTATCGTACTTAAACCTTGAGCACCACCGTGTTCTTAGCGATAGCCACTGAGACGAGAAAGAAAGTGAACCCTAGGCTGCTAAAGTTGAAAGGAGAAGGAGAATAGAAGGTAGCTAATGTTGAGTTGGGGTCTTACATTAATGGCAGCAGCACCACCAACATCGTTGTTATGGCGCAATGCCTTGAGCACTTTTGATACGATATTCAGGATAAACCCTAAACTGGGATTTGGGGTTGGAGGTTTCCTCTTGCAATGGTGTAGAAAAAGACTTCTTCTAGGGTTTTAAGGGTATAAAGAAAGAAAAGCATGACGATGAAAGAAAGCATATGAGAATGATAGAATCTGCAAAGTGCAGCGTGAAGAGTGTTGACAACGTTAGGTTTAACATATAGAAATATATGGAAACCTGAATTTTATGATGGTATTTTAATTGATGAGGCAGGAATCGGGACATATAATTATTTTATAATCATAAACCTACATAATAAACTACTTTAGATAACAATAATTGATATTTTCATACTGATTTTTCTTTTGGATCAATATGTTAATTACAGTTTTGCTATCTAGTTTATCTTTTATTATAAATGGGTTAGAGTACCCTTTGTAATCTTTTCTATTAATATACTTTGGCTTATAATTTTTTTTTTCATAATTTATCAAATTGCTAAGCCATCATAAATTGATAATCTCACTAACAATAGTCTCCTGATGAACTAGTAACTTTCCTAAAAGTTAAGAGCAGATCTGAGCAATAATATAAGCATTTCTATGTGTCTAGGTTTTTATGCAACTTTGTTTTCGTTCTTTAATTTGCAGGGGAATAATATTCTTGAAATAGCTTGTACAAATCCTGTCATCGATAGTAGTGGTTGGTTTACCGTATTTTTACCAGAGAATCTGAAGGAGGCATGTGTAGAACCTGAAGAAACAACTACTGACGTTACATTTCCCCCGTATTCCTTCTTTAGCAACGATTCAGATTATTTCACTGGATATATATTCATATACGTAGTCATTTATTTAATTATTTTTAAAAAACAGGTTTATGAGATAATGTGAGAAAGGAATGATGGGCTGAAATGGCCCAACTGAAATTCAGTTTCGGGATCAAGCAGTCCTATAAAAGAACTTGATAATGCTTGAGTTAGGCTAAAGCCTTTGGAATATCTTTTTATCTATCTTTCCCCTTTCTTTGCTTTGTTTATTATGGCTTGGTTGCTCCTTTATTTTCATTAGGTTTTCAAACTGCCCAACTAGATTGTATCTATTCCAGCTTCTATATATAGATAATGGTGATCAATTGATTAATCAAATATAATTAGATCTAGTGTGTAGTAAAATGAATCTAGATTTCCTAAAGTCACTCAAAGCATACATTCACCTCAATCACTCAAATTTAAGATCAAGAGTGTAGGATTTTTGCATTAATATTTATGTATGCACAAAATATTTTATATGGTTGGGATCTCATACAGTCATTTTGTTGAGTGCAAATAATTCATATTCATAGTAAAAAACACATTTATCCAGGTGTGAGTGTGATAAAAAACCATCAAAGGAGACATTTTATTTTCTTTTTAATTTTCTCTCATTATTATTATTATTAGTTGTTAGCTATAAATATCACATTTTTAAATTTTTACGGTATGAGTATCCCATTTGTATTGTCAACCAACTATACGTCATTATAATTTTTAAATTAAAGTAATTATTTGATCCTTATATGTGATATGGATTCTTCATTTAGTTCATATACATAAAAAATTTGGAAATGAATCCCTACATTGTAAATGTTAACGAATTCGATCACTACATGTGCAAATGTTAGCAAAATTTTGGCTCCGAAGTTATAATTCAGTGTATAATTAGCTACTTGAAATTTATAGATCTTTTTTGTTGGACAAAGCCTAACATGTTTAATTTATTTTCAGCTATAATTATTGATTAAAAATTCTTTATTTTTTCAAAAGATTTGTTTCAGATAGCCAAGGAGATGACTGCCCCTCAACAAATCAATGGAGATACCATAACTGTAAGGCTGGGTGTTTTTCTTTCTCATTTTGTATTAATTTTTCGGTATAATAAAAAGAGTATGTAATTACCCCCCTTTCAATACCTTAATTACATATATGTTTGTACCTATATATTTTGAGTTTATGCTTAGTTTTTTATTTTTCATTTACTTTCTACATCCAACATGAACAAATTATATATGTTTCAGGAAATTCAATCTTTGACCTCCCTGGAATCTGTTGTCACACAAAATCAAAATGCGAGATCCGACACAAATTGCTTCTTCCTCCAACACCCTCCTCCTGGACCCTTTTTGGGATCAAAACGACGATTGGAACAAGCATTGCTTCCATTTTATAAACCAAAAGGTCAAAGTTCCACTACGCTTCAACTTCTAATGCATTTGAACAACAAGCATTACTTGGTAGCAACACTCCACCAAATATATCAGGATCAGCACAAACTTTCATACCTACATCCACCGATAATTCATCAAAGGAAGTAGCAAACAGTTCCATTGTTGGTAGAACCCAACACCAAGTAATGACATTTGGTCATCAATGGTTCAGAATTTAGGAGGCAATAACTTGTTTATGAATGCACAAAACCCTATCAATAACTCATGGGCAAGTTCAGCTCCTGCTTTATTACCTTCAAGTTCACAGCACAATGGTCATCATGTAGGAGCTCAAAGTTCAAGCGATATCATGAATTCAAATGCTATATTACAAGGGAACAATGCAGTGCATCCTCAAGTAATCCCATCAAGGGGTGTGTTTTCCTTAGCTGATGTAATGAATGGTATCATGAACACAGATGCTATATTCCAAGGGAGTGGTGTAGCACATAATAGTTCAATCCCAGTTGGGGGTGTATTTGGTAATTCCATATTTCCTCATGCAATGACCACAGATGATATAGGACAAGGGAGTGGTGCACAGAATAGTTCGATCCCATTTTGGGGGGGGGGGGGCGGCATTTGGTAATTCCATATTTCCTCATGCAATGACCAACTCATATCTTCAACCATCATGGAACCAAATAGCTCCTCCTAATTATATTAGAAGAGACCTAAGTAGTGCCTTTGGTTCACTTTCACCAGCAGCTAAAGCAAACCCTCACACTACAACAAAATAGACTTTTAATAACGCACCTTTAATAGCATTTCCGTGTGGAAATGCTATTAAAAGTGATGGGGGACTTTTAATAGCGTTTCCCTAAGGGAAACGCTATCTTAGGTATCACCTAAGATAGCGTTTCGTGTGGAACCGCTATTAAAAGTGTCACTTAGGAAAAGATAGCGGTTCCCACACGGAAACGCTATCTTAGGTATCCCTAAGATAGCGTTTCTGCAGGAAACGCTATCTTAGGTCTTCCCAGTAAAATTAGACACGCGCTCGGCCTTCCCTCTCTGTTTCTTCCTCATTTTCATTCTACTGTTTCCTTCCCTCTGCATGCCATCTCTTTTTTCTTCCCTCACCTTCGCCATTGCTCGCCACCGCTGCTACTCCGAAAGAGAAAGAACTTAAATCATACCATTGTAGTTTTAGTTTCACACTTTCATAGTGTTCTGTGGAGTGGAAGATAACTGAGATGTAATGTTGTTTTGCAGTTTCTGCTCCCTTCATATAAAATCTATTAGTTTCATAGTTCACACTTTCACAATGTCGTTTTGCAGTTCTGCTCCCCTCTCATTGTTCCTTTGCTCCTCTTGTGGTCTGTCTTGCGTAGAGTCATCAAGTCAATGGGACAACTTCTCTTGGATTTCTTGTTGGGTTCAGGTAACACTCTTTCTAATATCGATCGTGATATTTGAACACAAATTTTGAATGTGAATTTTGGTTATTGTTTACGTTGGACAATTTTTGATTAAATGTGCTTGTGTCGGCAATGGCTTGTTATTTTGTTTTGAGGGATAAAGGGATTTCATTGGTGCATTGTTTTTATTTTGTTGCTTTTGGATCGGTATTCACCACTCTATGTGATTAGCTTGTGATCAATCTTGGCTTCACTTACTTGTTTCATTATGTAATGGATTTACATTTCGAAAAAACAAAACGGATGAGTTTTGGTTGAAGAAATGTGAACATGAAGAGAACTTGAAAGCTTTTACTATTTAAAGTTTAACTTTGCCTTTTCTATTTATTCCTTTTCTTTTAGATTAGGTGGTCAAATGCTTAGGGACTTGATTTCATGTGGGATAGGGTTCATGGATCTTATGCGAGAACAATGACTTCCGATTATCTTTATTTGAAATCTTGTAGAGTCCCTTTGCGTCCATGTGTTTGTTTCTTTTTTTTTCTTTCAGTCTCATATTTTAGAGGACCTTGATATCAGATCTGAATGAATTATTACATGGAAAGTTTGAGTATGAATGGTCGAGAATGGGTTTTGTGCATTTTGTGTCAAAAGTATCCCGATATTATACTTGAGTATGAATGCTTTTGGCCGTGCGCGTTTCAAGCATTGTCTTACTTTTTAGAAGCTGAAATATGTTTAAATGGTCCTTGATTGTGCTAACATTAATTCATCACATTTCTTATTAGTGTTAAATCGTGAAATGCAAGACAAATTTGTTTGCCAATCTGTCCCTTTTAAATATGATTAAGTCTCATACTAAGAGCTTCACACTCAGCTCGAGTGGTGTGACACGATCACGGGCGCATCCCGGTTGAACCCAGTTCCAAGTTTGCAGCTTTAGTGGAACCCACTTCCAAGTTCACAGTCTGTGTTCAGGTGATTTTCTATCATTTACAAATTTTATTTTAGGACATTCTTAATATTTGTGGGAGTGTGTTTTTATCCAAGTTCACGATCTGTGTTCAAGGTTTTATTTTACTTGCTCTTTAATTTTCGGTTTGATTGGTGTTGAATGGAATGTGACTTGTTTGTGTGTCAATCATTATTTGAAAATATGAATATGGATTGACGGATTGACTGTATGCATTTTGAACCTAATCTTCTTTGGTATCCTGTTTTTTGTTTTGTTTCAATGTTTTTTGAATGTGAAGAATGGGTTCATATGTTTGTTTTTGTTGCTTGATTTGTTGATCCTTTCCCTTTATATATCATTTAATTTAATGTTCCGTGCTCGGATTTTGGTGGTTTTGGGTCACGGTCGTGATGGATATCACGGCCGGCCGTGACGGTCTCGCTTCTCGGTTGTCTGCGAAATTCCGGTCTCTCCGAGGCGAGCCTATGCTCGCGTCGCGAGCCCCTGTTATGGCCGTGAAGAATTTCACGGCTGGGCCGTGATGTGCTCGACTTGTGGTGGTTTTGAGTCACGGCCGTGATGGATATCACGGCCAGGCCGTGACGAACTCGACTTGACCTTTCTTCTTTTTCAGTTTTTCTCGATCATGGCGGGTGGGCATCACGGCGCGTGATGGGCATCACGGCTAGGCGTGATGGGCATCACGGCTAAGCCGTGATGGGCATCACGGCCAGGCCGTGATGGGCTGTTTGGCTCATTTTCTGCACTTTTAAAGCCCTATCTTTATCCAAACTTCATCATGGTTGATCTTGAGCATTTTACCCTTGATATCTGCAAAACAACACACGAAAACCGCCTTACCCGTTCCAAAGGAAAATTAACCTAAAATCTAATAAAAATATGCCTAAACTACATGAAAATGCATGCAAAATGATAGACAAAGATGATGTGGAATCACACTCATCAACAAGTGACTCTTGGTTCCTTCAGCAATACTCAGCGACAATGTGTTTTGTTTGCAGCCTTTCATTCCTTTAATCTGTATACATTGCATGTAGACCTCAACCACTCTAAACTCAAAGTAAATATGTTTAATAAATATTTTTGTAGATCGGAAAAGCATGGATCGGAAATGGATGTCTGCTAATCGTTTAACGAAGGAGTATGAGGATGGGGTGAAAGAGTTCATTAGTTTTGCAGTTCGGCATGCGAAAAACCTAATACAATCATATGTCCTTGTTTAGATTGTTGTTATGCAAGGCGAGTTAGTGCAGCCGATTTGGAAGAACATTTAGTGTGTAATGGAATCGATCAAAGTTATACATGTTGGACAAAACATGGTGAGACAAGAGCTGAGTCTAGTGAAATGAGGAATCGTGTGAGATATTCATCATACGATACCGACACAAATACTTATGAGGGCGATCGTTTTGAAGACATTGCAAATCTTTGTTGAAGAGGATCTTCGGGATTGTCCACAAATGTTTGGGAGGTTGGTAAGTGATGCAGAGCAACCATTGTATGATGGATGTACTAAATTCACAAGATTGTCGGCGATGTTAAAGTTGTATAACTTGAAATCGGGCAACGGATGGACTGATAAGAGCTTTACGGACTTACTCACACTATTGAAAGACATGTTGCCGGATGATAATGTGCTTCCTAGTCGGACATACGAGGCTAAACAAATGTTACGCTCTATTGGCATGAGCTACGAGAGGATACATGCTTGTCCTAACGATTGCATTTTATTTCGGAATGAATATGCATCGTTACAGATGTGTCCTAAATGTAATGCCTCACGATATAAGAAGAAAGAATCAGATCCAGAGAAGGTTGTGTGGTATTTTCCCATAATACCCAGATTTAGGCGCATGTACCGTAGTTCAGAAGATTCAAAGCACTTGACATGGCATGAGGATGAAAGGATCAAAGATGGCAAGCTGCGGCACCCGGCAGATTCTCCGCAATGGAAGAAATTTGATCATGAATATCCAGATTTTGGGCAAGATTCAAGAAACCTACGACTTGCATTGGCCTCTTGACTGATTTAACCCGCATGGTGTTCAAAGTAGCTCTCACAAAGACATGGCCTGTGATTTTGGTGATTTACAACCTATCCCCATGGCTATGCATGAAGCGCAAATTTATGATGTTATCTATGTTAATTTTCTGGGCCCAAACAACCAGGAAATGATATAGACGTCTATTTGACTCCTTTGATTGAAGACTTGAAACAACTGTGGGAGACAGGTGTGGAGGTGTATGATGGGTATAAGGAAGAAAGTTTCAATTTGAGAGCTATGTTGTTTGGGACAATTAATGATTTTCCAGCCTACGGTAATCTGTCAGGATATAGCATCAAGGGTCAGTGTGCATGCCCTATATGTGAAGAGGGTACGGATTGGATGCAGTTAGAACATTGTAAGAAGAATGTCTTTCTTGGGCATCGTAGATTTTTGCATCCAAGTCATCATTACCGGTGGTGGAGAAAGGCGTTCAATGGGAACTCGGAAGAAGGTAGAGCGCCTTCACCTTTGACGGGTGATCAATTTTTTGAAAAGGTAAAGGATTTGAATATCCAATTCGGTAAACCTTTTGCGAGAGATATTGTCACAAGAGGGTGGAAGAAAAGGTCGATTTTCTTTGAGTTGCCATATTGGAAATCATTATATGTAAGACATTTCCTCGATGTGATGCACGTTGAAAAAAATATCTCGTGATAGTGTCATTGGTACGTTACTCAATGTGCCAGGGAAGACTAAAGATGGCATCAATGCAAGGTTGGACTTGGTTAGTATGGGAATAAGAAGAGAATTGGGACCGACGAAGAAGGGTAAAAGTACATATCTTCCTCCGGCTGCTTACACTCTATCTAGAAAAGAAAAAAATGTTTTTTGTAAGTTTCTTGAAGGAGTTAAGGTTCCGGAAGGGTACTCTTCAAACATTAGGAACCTCGTATCGATGAAAGATCTCAAGTTAAAAGGTCTAAAGTCCCACGATTGTCATGTTCTCATGGAGCAGTTGATACCCATTGGTATACGGTCTATTTTACCTAACAAAGTGCGGGGGCCCTTAACTAAACTCTGTTTCTTCTTCAAGGCAATTTGCAGCAAAGTGATTGACCCTGGGAAGTTGCCATCATTGCAAAGAGAAATTGTTGTGACTTTATGCGAGCTTGAGATGTACTTTCCACCTTCATTCTTTGACATAATGGTTCATCTAACCATTCACCTTGTTAGAGAGACACAACTGTGTGGGCCAGCTTATATGAGATGGATGTACCCGATTGAGCGTTATATGAAGATATTAAAAGGGTATGTGAAAAACCGAGCACGACCAGAAGGTTGTATTGTTGAACGGTATATTGTCGAAGAAGCTGTTGAATTCTGTACCGAATACCTATCCAATGCTGAATCTATAGGGCTGCCAAAGTCTCGTCACACATGGAGAATGATGGGGCAAGGAATTACTGGAAATGAAATAGTGACTATAACAAGGACAGAATGGGAGCAAGCACACTTATATGTTCTGCACAATGCCGATGAGGTTGAGCCATATGTTGAAAAACACAAGGACATGCTTAAGAGTTTGTATCCAAATAAGAATCAAAATTGGCTAACTAGAGAACACAATCGTTGTTTTATAACGTGGCTAAGAGATCACATTTATGCAGAGTTGATTGAAAATGATACTTCAGTTTCAAATAGATTGAGATGGTTAGCCAAAGGTCCAAGTTTGCATGTGTTCTCTTACCACGGTTATCAAATTAATGGGTACACATTCTATACAAAAGAACAAGATGGTCGGAGTACAATGCAAAACAGTGGTGTGACTCTAGTAGCTCAGTCGATGCATATCTCAAGTGCCAAAGACAGAAACCCGATATATGCAAATATGTCATACTTTGGCGTCATTGAACGCATATGGGAGTTGGATTACACAAAGTTTAAGGTTGGTGTGTTTGGTTGCAAGTGGGTTGACAATAATAACGGTGTTCGATTGATGAGTCGGGGTTCATGCGGGTGGATCTTAATAGGGTGGGGTATAAAGATGAGCCTTTTATATTAGCATCTCAAGCTCAACAAGTGTTCTATGTCACTGATCCAGCTGATATGAAAAGGTCCATTGTTCTTTTGACTAACAAAATAATTACTAATGTTGATGATCAAGACCATCGAGATGTTGATATTGAAGATGATCCTTTCGTCGGGACATTACAATCACTTGAGATTGATCCAACTAGGGATGATGGTATGTATATGAGAGATGATCATGATGAGGGGCTTTTGGTCAATCCACCATTTCGTACTAATAAAGGACAAACAAATCTCAATCAAATGAAGAAAAGAAAAAGGTTGACTTAAACATGTATGTAGTGTTTGTGTTTAAATGAACTTTCTGATCCTTTTATATTATAGTTAGCATCTTCCCGGTAATGCTAGTGTTGATTTTGTTATTCATAGTTGTTTTATATTTTGCATCAATTAATGTTATATTAATGTCCATTGATGTTTTACTTGTATCTAATATTTTTGTAGGTAAATGGCATCTTCAAGTAATTCTAGTGATGCCAAAGCGGCGAGACGTGGGCCAACAGTTATGAAGGCGGTCATCCGCGCTAGGAGTAAAGGACAAAAATTTGATGTAATTTACTTACTAATCTAAGGATTTCATAATGTTGTTTGATATCTAGATTTAATTACTTTATTATTTTTATTAGGTTGAATGGAATTCTTTGGACCAACCTATTCGTGCTAATGGTAAAATATTGAAGAGTTACATTGGGGCCGTTGTTCGACAAACGGTCCCAATTATTTGTTCTAATTGGAAGGATGAAGCTTTGGATGGTTTCAAAGAGAGCATATGGGCTGATGTACAGGTAATTGTTAAAATTTATAAATTATATTGTAAACTATGTAAACATACTTACTTTGACACGTTGTTTATATTGTTTTGCAGATGTCTTTTAATGTTGATGAATCTAGGAAAAAATTTGTACTTCAGGAAGCTGGTAACCTACATAGGGCATTCAGAACTAGATTGACCAAAAAATTTCTAAGAGATGCCAACGGGAATATCAATGAGGAGCCTCCATCACAATATCCACACATATCAAGGGATGAGTGGACAGATTTTATAGCAATACGCACGAGGAGATGCTCAATTCCTGGTATGTTTAATATCACGTTAGTCCTTATAATTTTATAGCAATACGTACATATGACATTAACCATGTATTAATATTACTTATATGTGTCTCGAATAGAAATTAAGCAATGAAAATCGCAACAGGGCGTTAGATCCTGCATGCCCTTACAAAGCATCACGTAAGGGGTATGCTGACATTGAGGATGAATTGGTATGTATATATATATATATATTTAACTGCATTTGTGGTAAATATGACTTTTAAACTGTTTAGTTAATTTATATTATCTCAATATACAGATACAGGAGGCGGGGCCAGAAGTTAAGAAAATTAAACGCCATATTGTGTGGAGGAAAGCCCGCGAGAACAAGGCGGGTGTAATTGACAACAAAAATACGCAGACCGTGTGGAATAAATGTGTTAGTAGACTAACGATTACATTATCAATTGTTATTTTCATATGATAATATATAATAATTTTAACATTTGCATTTCACCAATAACTATATGTCAGGAGGAACTGTCACGATCTGCGGTAGAGGGAGAGATAGAAGACTTTGGTCGCAGGATATTCTTGCCAAAGCCATAGGTGTGCCGAGGAGAACCCCGGGCGTGTTAGGGGGTGTGGGTTTCGGCGTCTCACAAAAGATTACTTCCCACCCGAAGGTCGTGCAAGAAATAACTTTAAACGAAAAAGTGGGAGACATTGGTGTCTCAACTCTCCGATAGATTGAACATTTTGGAAGAAAAGTGAAACAAAAGGATGATGAGGAGAGGCAGGCTAATTTCACAGCCCAAGCAAGCGTCAAAGATAGTTGCACTCTACCATCTCGCAAACAGGCTTCCGGAGGTAATGCATGCCTTTTTTTTTTACTAGTATTGCATTCGCGATTAAATACATTCAATTGGATGCCTTAATTCACAGCTTATTCATCTATCATTGGATTTAGGCGTCAACTCATGTCACTATATTTATCGACCCCAAACTATCGTATGGTTGCTATGGGTAAAGTATACAATGAGTCGGGTGTTACACCGCACACTCTGGACCGTACACCCTTAACCATGTGAAAGTTGGAGTTGATGTTGCAACCGAGGGGATGCGCCATTGCCGGTACCTATCGTTGATGCGAGATGTGATGACAGAGAGGAGATGCAATAGGTACTTATGTGGCATGGCCAATTGATCTCGTGGTTGTAATTAATATGGTATGTAATTGCATTTTTCCACCTTTTCATATACGGCATATATGCATTACATTAGTTGATCACTAACTGGCATATTGAAATGCAAAATTTCCAGGCACCCGCAAAAGCTAAAGGCAAGGGCAGAGTGTCTGGTTATACAAAGGAGTCAATTACAACCCCAGAAAATAAAGGAGGCAACTCTGAGGCCAATCCACCTACAGCTGGTTCAACTACAACTTCTCTGGAATATTTGAATTTCCTTAAAATACATGAACGAAAGAATATGAAAAATGCTGACCAATTGTACGTAGAGATGGAAGAAAATATTTTTGGTCTCCATTTCATTGAGATGCTCAATACTGAAAATATCAGAGAAGTTGTAAATCATGAATGGGTATCTGCCTCTGTTATTTCCGCATATATCAGGTAATAAATCAGGTTTAAAGTGTACAATATTTTTTTAGTCTTTCCATTTAAATATTGATGTATGTCATTGGTGTAATCCATTTTTATATTTTAATTGAAGGTATTTGTATGAAGAATTGTTGCTTCCAAAGGAAATAACGAGGAGGTTTCTGTTCTTGTCCCCACACCAAACAAATACATACGGCTACTTCGGGAGGGATTCACAGACAACGTATCTAGCTGACCGGTTTGCAACTAAAGAAAGAGAATATCAGCCCTTGTTTTTAGCGCCGTGCAATGTTGGGTGAGTCGCTTATCCTATAGGACTTAATTCACAATAATGAATTACATAAAAGTTGAGGTGCTTAGGATTTGTTATCTCAACATTTTTGTAGGAATCATTGGGTGTCTTTGTCGCGATAAATATTGTTGAAGAGATTATTTACTATCTGGATCCCTTGTATGTTGATCCTAGGGATCGCCTGAATTAAAGAACTGCTTCGATACGTAAGCATGTTTTTATATTTCTGATTTTCTATGATTACGTTCGATACATGAGCATGCGTGTGTTTGTGATGATTGAAAATATGTTTCTTAATGAAGTCTGTTTGATTTTGTGATTAGTGGTTTGCAAGTTTATCGCGCAAATATCGGAGCTAAGGTGCCGCGTTTAAAGGCAACCAACATTAAATGGATTCAGATACGGGTATATTTGCAAAAACTTAATGCGCAATTAGATAAAAAAAAACTATATTGATTTACTATTTTATTTTTTATAGTGCCCAAGACAACCCAACAGAGACAGATTGTGGGTACTATGTCATGCGTTTCATGAAGGAGACTATCTTGCAGAACCAAGTTAAAATACCAATGGCGGTATGTTGTTTACTTAGCTTTTAACTGTGACTGTTCAAATGTTTTAGCAATTGTAACTTAATTTATTTAATTTTTATGTCGCAAAGACTTCCTCGACTTCAAATGCTCCACATCCCGCTCCCTATCTGAAGTCTAGGAAGAGTGGTGTCGCTATATTGTTGAAAAGTTCGTTTGATTATGTCAAATTGATCACAGTAGTTGCAACAATACTCATTGGTATGTGAATAATGCTTTATATTTATCAACCCCAAACTATCTATGTATTTGTTTTTCCTTGGTACATGCCTTCGAGTTGATGTGCGGTTGTTAGGAGAAAATAAGTTCAAACTTATTATTTTTGTTACACTTTGTTAATGCTTGATTTGAATTCTGTTTCTTGCTACAAGTAGTATTTACCTAATTAGTCCGTTGTATCCCAATGTAACAAAAGGTTAGTCTTTGTGGTGGAAATGCAGTATGTATGCTACAGAGTCTTTGGATCACATTTCGACACATTACTTTGGTGTTGTCTTGGTCTCATGAAAAACAAACAGAAGTTGTAAATGTAGATTAATTGTAGATGTATGTTGGTTTTTCGATTTTGGTTTCTTAAGGATTGAGATCCGGTATAGTTGCTGCACTTTGATTTTGTCTTACTCGTGTGAATTTGAATACTTTAGAAACAGAGTGGTGTACTTATATCTGGTTATATATATATATATATTATATATATATATAATTAGTTGTATAGAGTGTTGCACTTTGATTGTATAGTTCTTGGTTTCTTTGCACAAACACATGCGGTCTGCATTGAACACTTATATTTTGAACAATTGTGTTGACTGCAACAATTGTGGTTTTTTGTGTAAATATGCAGGAATAATGGATGTAAAAGTTAAGAAATAAAATTAAAAAAAAAGGGGCTTTAGATAGCGTTTCCGTGTACAAACGCTATCTAAAGTCACCTATTAATAGCAGTTCCTAAATGCTATCTTTGCTAACGAGTTTTAATAGCGGTAGAATAGATAGCGGTTACAAACGCTATTAAAAGGCATACGGAAACGCTATCTAAAGTCTAATCTGTTGTAGTGTCACTACTACAGAAAAGGATTTTAGTAGCGTACTTTCAATAGCACTTCAATGAAAAACGCTACTAAAAAATAGGTGGAAGATTTTTAATAGTGCTTCCTTAAGGGAGCGATGTCTATTCTTTATTCTAAGAAAGCGCTTCTTTAAGGAAACACTATTGAATGTTGATTTATAGGAATAAATAACGTTTTCTTGAGGAAGCGCTATTATAAGTCAGGGAATAGATAGCGTTTCCTAAAAAAAATGCTATCATAGGTAAGTAAATAGATAGCGCTTTTCCAAGAAAGCGCTATCTATTCCCCTTTTACTAATTAAATTAATATTTCCCTTTGCTCACTCTCTAATTTCTCTCGCGCGCGGGGCTCGCATTTTCGCTGGTTCTCAAACCCTGCTCGCGAGACTTGCCTCCCTTCGCCTTCCACTGCTCGCGACTCTCCCTGCCGTCGTTAGCTCCTTCAATGGCTTGAGGCTCCCAGTCGCTTCTCCCCCTCTAACGATTTGAGTTTCTCTTCCACAAGAGCACCGAACCCTAATCCCAAAGAACTCCAACATTGATGGTTGAAAGGAGCACTCTCTGTCTGTGTCTGTCATCCTCTCACACGAAGTCCGAGCGGAGAAATTAGGAAACGCAGATTGCACACTCTCTTCATCTCGATCTCGATCTCATTACCGCAGAAAATGCAAAAGCATCGTCAACCATCTCTCACTGTCTTCTGCTCTTCGCACAACAGATCAAGCTTCGTCAACCAACCCTCACTTTATTCGTGCAACAGAGCAACATGAACAGGTATATATGTTCAGCGATTGAACTGATTTTAAGCTTAAAGTTGTTTGTGGTTTAATGGTATACAACATCTCCTTCGGGTACACACAATTTGAAGCTATAACTAAAACCTAGTCTATTTGGAAAACATACGGTTGGTTCAGTGATGCTCATTTTAAATTCGTCTACAACCTTTCCAGAAGTTCTTCTCTGTGTAGAAGACTAGAAGGGTTAATTTCGGTGGGATAAAACTTCTGTTAAACGTGTTAGCTAAACCCATGGATTTTTATATTTGCATTATTGCATATATTAAACTTGGTTATGGTTCTACTATTAAACCCCTTGAATTTCTTGTTGCCATATGCAGCTAATTTCCGCCCCTTGCTATTTGACAGCTTTGTTTGGC
>JAUPTC010001302.1:0-25720 GCA_030762895.1 Sophora flavescens
ACTCAAATAACAAAGTTGAAATTCAATAGGCAGATACCTTATTCCAAGACATAGCATTAAGAAATAAATGATTGACTTATCCATCCAACCTAGATTTAAAATTTCTGGTTAGCTTTGGAATAGCATGGCGACATGAACATAAACAAAGCAAAAGAGTATAAGAAACATTAATTAAACTTTTTAATCATTAATTAGAACAATAGTAACATTATTGAGGGGGCAAAGCAGAAAAAAGTAAAGCTTTTGGAGTAGGCAAAAGGGTTAAGTGCAACCAATGAAAAGGATAAAACTCCACAAAATGACATCAAGGTTTAGTAGCTCAAACCAAAAAGAATGACAAGAAAACAATACTACATACAAATATAGAATTCAGTTTTTCTTCTTTTTTCTTCTCCCTAAACATAAACAAAACAGAGTTTTAAAATTTCCTTTCCCTTCTTTATTGTATAGAACATAGGCAAATTCTAGGGTGGGAGACCTTGACATGTCTCCCACCATGAGCAACCCCTTTTGTGTAATTTTTATTATTATTTTAAGATCCCTAATTTTTTCCAAATTTAAAAATTTGACCAAATTTTCTTCTCTCTCCTTCCTCTCCTTCTTCCCAAACCCATCCAATTCCATAAACCCTCCTTTACTCATCGCTCTAACCTCATCCAAAGACCACAATTTCTGATCAATTCATATTATTTACCAATTTCTAAAATGTCAAGAAGAGGAATAGGAGCATCTTCCCACTACCCTTCCCACTGCTCCTTGTCTAACTAGATTCCATAACAATGCAGCTACTGCGCACCTTTCGAATGCCCATATTCGTCGTGCACCTCCCTCCGTCTAGAACCGTCATGCCGTCCCAGACCGCACCGTCGTGAATCGTGCTTCACCGCCCACTCCGTTCAGCATCAGTCATTCTCTTCCATTTCTGCTCTTGCATCGTTCTAGTGGCAGAGAAAAAGAAAATGGGGTCAGATTGGTAAATCTGAAAAAGCTAAGGACTTTAAAATAATGTAAAATTACAAATAAAGAGTTGCTCATGGTGAGAGACATGTTGAGTCTCTCATCCTAGCCTTCGCCCATAAACTAGACATTTTATCTTGAAACTCATGTATGATAAAGTTCTTTGTCTTTCATTTGCCAACAGTTTGAGACTAATTCAAAATTTCACAAAACATGTGGTTTAAAAAGGAATTAATGGCACACACGTAACACTAATTATTGTTAGAGAAATCAAAGAAAGGGACCAATCGAGGACCCAGTGGTGGCCCTAAGCACGGTTGGGATGGGTGATCCGTCAGGGCCCCATATTTTGAGGGGCACCAATTTTTTAATTTTTTTACTTATAAGAGTATATATAAATATTATAATAAAAATTTTATATATCTAAAATGATATACAAATTAAATTAATTATAAAAAATTAGACAAAAGCAGTAACTAAACAAGTTAATGTCAATAAAAACAATTAAACAAGTTCCTAAAATTAAGCCAATTAATGGGTGACTAACTAATGAGTGACGTTCCATTTCTCTCGTATCAACAAGAATACACCCACCATCTTGGACACTGAAACGGTGACAGTCATTTAGGGGCAAAAATTGGGTCTCAACAAAAAATAGGGGGTTTGTATAAGTGTCCGGTGATGGTTCATTTCTTTCAATCTCTCTATCACACGTCTTTTTCCCTCATTCTTTATAATCTCTGATATTGCTGTCCGTTTAAACCTTCATATATTTCCCTCTAATTTCTCAGTCTCGCTTTCTCTCTAATCTCTTCGTACCACCTAAAAACACGGGTCCTCCATCATCTTCCCCTTCTCTCTGCACACTAGTCACTATCACGGCCCCACCTGCAAGCCACCTGAGCCATAAAAAATCACCCACTTCCCAGCCACAGTAAGCCTCCGTCATATCTTGAAATTATGTTGCAAACATCTTGAAACTTATCTAAAATATGATAATTCTTATCATCTTGATGGTGAAATTCTATTTGAAGAATTAAAAGTTGTTTGAGATTTTTAAAAAGTTGAATCAAAATCAAGCATTATCATATTGAATTCTATGAAGACGTTTAATTGTTTTCCTAATGCATGCACAATTTATATAATTATTTTAACTACCCTTGTTGTTGTTGCATCTACTGAGAGAAGTTCTTCGAAATTGAAATTGTTAAGATTTAGGTTAATATTCAAATGATTATGAGAGCATCATTTTCTCGATTCGATCGGGGCACTCAAAATATTAAGGTCGGCCCTGCGAGGATCCCTGTGTTTGACTTTAATATCATTTTTGCAATAAAACCATAGGTGGTTGGGAGAAGGTTGGCTATTTGTGGAGATAATATATATGTTACAACCACATAAAGTCGGGGTGCTACAAAAAACACCCAAATCATTTAATTTGGAATGTTTTTATTTTTTTTGTTTCCTAGGAAAAGGAGACTTGGTGAGGAAAGGAAAAAAGTGGTGGAAGAAGAAACAGCAAAGTTGGTTAAAGCCAACTTTATTCGAGAAATAGAATACACTACTTGGCTGGCCAACGTGGTTACGGTTAAAAAAGCAAAGCGGCAAGTGGCGCATGTGCACCGATTATCTGGACTTAAACAAAGCTTGTCCAAAGGACTCTTATCCTTTACCAAGTATTGTGAGGTTGGTGGATGGTGCTTCCGGTCAGAAATTTTGAGCTTCTTGGATGCATACTCGGGGTACAATCAGATACGAATCTATCCCCCAAACGAGGAGAAAACAGCTTTTATAACCGAAGGCTCAAACTATTGTTACTGGGTGATGCCATTCGGATTGAAAAATGCTAGAGCAACCTATCAAAGGCTCATGGACAAAGTGTTTTAAAAACAGATCGGGAGGAATATGGAGGTTTATGTGGATGATATGGTCGTAAAATCCGATGACCACAACAACCACCCGAGGGATTTGGAGGAAATTTTTCAGCAGTTAAGAAAGTACAATATGAGGCCGAATCCGAGAAAAGTGTGTTTTTGGTGTCCAAGGTGGAAAATTCCTCGGTTTTATGTTGCACACCGAGGAATCGAGGCCAATCCGGACAAATGTCGAGCTGTGATTGAGATGCGAAGCCCACAAAATGTTAAAGAAGTGCAGCGACTTGCAGGGCGACTGGCATCATTATCTCGGTTTCTCCCCATATCTGCAGAGAAAGCTCGACCTTTCTTTAAGTTATTGAAGAAACCTCAAACTTTCACGTGGATCGAGGAATGCGAGAAGACCTTTCTTGACTTTAAGACCTTTCTGTCTTCACCGCCAATATTAACTCGACCTATTCCGGGGAAAGAGTTGTATTTGTATTTGTCGGTCACCGAGTACACCATCAGTGCAGTCATTATTCAAGAAGTAGAGAAAATGCAAATGCCGGTGTATTTTATTAGCAGAATTCTCCATGATGCCGAAACCCGGTATCAAGTCTTAGAAAAGCTAGTTTTAGTCCTTGTAACTGCAGCTCGGCGATTGCGTCCATATTTCCAGAGTCACCAGGTGATTGTCAAAACTGATCACCCTATTAAGCAAATTCTCAAAAAGCCTGAATTGGCAGGCCGCATGATTGCTTGGTCGGTGGAATTATCCGAGTTTGGCCTCAAGTACGATCAGAGAGGTCCCTTGAAAGCTCAATGTATCTCTGACTTCGTAGTCAAGCTCAATCCGCTGCCGATAACCGAAGATTTATGGTGGAATCTATATGTGGATGGATCCTCGAATGTCAAGGGCAGTGGAGTTGAGGTAATACTGGAGGGTCCGGGAGAGCTAATCCTAGAGCAATCATTAAAGTTTGAGTTCAAAACCTCAAATAACCAAGCTGAATACGAAGCCTTGATAGCAGGGTTAATGCTGTCTAGGGAAATGGGAGTAAAAGCTGTTAGATGCCGAAGTGATTCACAGCTGGTCAAAGGACAAATCTCTGGAGAATACCAAACAAAAGAGCTCAACTTACCAGGTATTTATGTAAAGTAAATCAGTTAATTTTCAACTTTGAGAAATTTACTATTGAACACATTCCCAGAGAAGAAAATACTGGGACCGATCTACTGTCAAAATTGGCCAGCACGAAGAGGCTAGGCCAGCATAGGACAGTTATTCAGGAAACTCTCAATGGACTGAGTATTACGCTTGGAGAGGTGATGGCTAATGAACCAGTTGACCGAGAATGGATGACACCCATATGGGAATATTTATCCTCGGATACTCGCCTGAGATCACGCCGAGGCCGGAAAGATCAAGCTCGGAGCAAGTCATTTTGCTATTATTTCCTAGGAGAGTTGTATAAAAGGGATTCTCGATGACGATGTTAAATTGTCCGACCAAAGCCCAGTCAAAATATGTAATGGAAGAGGTTCACGAGAGGAATCTGTGGTTTTCATCTGCGGGGGCAGATCAATGGCCTCCAAGGTAGTCCGAGCAGGTACTATTGGCCTACCATCCGAGCGATTGCATCGAGTGGGACGAAACAATGTGATGAATGTCAAAGATTTGCCAATGTAAGTCGTACCCCCATAGAAGAACTTCACACATTGAACTCGCCTTGGCCCTTTGCTATGTGGGGGATGGATATACTTGGACCATTCCCCATAGCCAAAGGTCAGGTCAAATTTCTCTTAGTAGCGGTGGACTACTTTACAAAATGGATTGAAGCAGAACCTTTGGCGAAAATTACTGCCGAGAAGGTACAAAAGTTTGTGTGGAAAAACCTCATCCGCAGTACCGAATTCCCCTTCGCAATTGTCACCGATAATGGAAGGCAGTTTATAGATAAGACATTGCGAGAATTCTATGTCAATCTCGGTGTTAAGCACCACGTCACATCGGTGGAACATCCCCAAACCAATGGTCAAGCCAAGGCAGCTAACAAAGTCATTCTCGGAGAGCTGAAGAAGAGAGTGGGAAAAGCCAAAGGAGCATGGGCAGAAGAGTTGCCGAGTATTCTTTGGGCCTACCACTGCACGCCACAATTCACTACTCAAGAAACACCCTTCAGGCTGACATACGGAACAGACGCCATGATCCCAGTCGAGGTTGGTGAGCCGTCTTTTCGGCGAATGCAACATGAGCAGAATGAGAATGAAAGCAACTTAAGGGTCGAACTTGACTTGGTCGAGGAGATCAGAGAGGAGGCTAAAATCATAGAGGAAGCCTGCAAACGAAGAGCTGCTCGGAGGTATAATTCAAAGCTAAAACCGAGAAGTTTCGTGTACGGGGACTTGGTGCTAAGAATGCAAGGAGAAGCAAGAAGAGATAATACGGAAGGCAAGCTAGCAGTGAATTGGGGAGGACCATTCTGAGCAGTAGAAAGCTTGGGAAACAGAGCATACAGATTAGAAGAATTGACAGGGAAACCTATCCCGAGAACTTGGAATGCTTCCCATTTGACATTTTACTACAGTTGATGTATATAGTGTGGTGATGTACTCTTTTTCCTACCTCGGTATTTTTCCCAAAAAAGGGTTTTGACCGAGAAGGTTTTAACGAGGCTCACCGCAGACTTTTTTATCCAATAAAGAATTTATTATGAACATTGGTCCATTTTCTTATTCTGCCGATGTGTTTACTATTATTTTGCGAACATTTAAATTGTTAAGGCCAAGTTTGAGCCTAAAGGCCGAGTTCGAGCCATTTAAATTATTAAGGCCAAGTTTGAGCCTAAAGGCCGAGTTCAAGCCATTACATTGTTAAGGCCAAGTTTGAGCCTAATGGCCGAGTACGAGCCATTACATTGTTAAGGCCAAGTTTGAGCCTAAAGGCCGAGTTCGAGCCATTACATTGTCAAGGCCAAGTTTGAGCCTAAAGGCCGAGTTCGAGCCATTTAAATTATTAAGGCCAAGTTTGAGCCTAAAGGCCGAGTACGAGCCATTACATTGTTAAGACCGAGTACGAGCTATCAAATTATTAAGGCCGAGTACGAGCCATTAAATTATTAAGGTCGAGTACGAGCCATTAAATTGTTAAGACCAAGTTTGAGCCTAAAGGCCGAGTTCGAGCCATTTAAATTATTAAGGCCGAGTACGAGCCATTACATTGTTAAGGCCGAGTACGAGCCATTAAATTATTAAGGCCGAGTACGAGCCATTAAATTATTAAGGCCGAGTACGAGCCATTAAATTGTTAAGGCCAAGTTTGAGCCTAAAGGCCGAGTTCGAGCCATTTAAATTATTAAGGCCGAGTTCGAGCCTAAAGGCCCAGTTCGAGCCTTGAAATTGTTAAGAGAAATCAAATACGAGCACCAATTAAAAAAGAACAAAGTTCGAATCTAAAGGTCAAATATGAGCCATGATTTTATTAAGGAAACCGAGTACAGTGCTGAAATTGAAAATAAGATCAAGCCGACCTCAAAATCCTATGAACTGGAGCAAGACCGAGTGGCCTGAACATGCTGGGCCGAGGAGGGGGAGCCCGGTATTGCTAATAGTCCCCCACTCGGATGCCCCGATGGGACGAAGTAATCACTTCCCTCCCGAGAAAGCTGGATGATGAGGTACTCGGCAGCCTTCCAGGAAGAGATGGTTGGTACCCTTTCTCCACTCCCGCAAAACGCTATTCTCCCAGTTAACATCCTTTTTAAAAGGATTAGATCACGAAAGGGATTCTGATCCCATCTCCCAATTACCCCCTTTTTGGCAGCTATAAAGCGCAAAAAGGATGTTAACTGGGAGAGAGGAACGTAAACCTCTAGCAATATTATGAAAGGAATTACTCGGGTCAAAAGAGAAACGAATTTTGATGGTCGAAAAAATGAAGAATGAAGAAGTGAAGCAAACAAACAACCCTATTTATAAGGGGGAAGAGGCGTTGGAAAGGGAAATATACATTGGGAAATGGTTTCTTAAAAAAATAAACCTCGAAACTCGAGAAAAAGCAAGTAATTGCATGAACCCACCGGGATTTCCAAGGCACATAACGTGTGAACACATATATAAAATGTGAATCATGCATTTCACATTTGACAACAACTATTCGTTTCAGATACGAATAACAAAATATCTCGGCCTTAGTCGAAGTCTCGTTCAAACAAGTAGATCAAGCAATACAAACGACGACGTCGAATATAGAAATACTCGGTCTCACTCAAAGTATTCGAAGAGTATCTCTACCGAACAAATGCTATAAAAGTAAGAGGAAGTCATCAAATCTTTGGAAGAGTTTTTCATTAGATTAACAAGGATTACAAGGGGAAAACCCATTACAAGGGTATGAAAAACAAAAATACGAGTCACTCGTCCTATGACTATCTTCGGTGTCGATGTGATCCCTGGAGAATCTTCCCCCTTCCACCTCTTCTTCCTTTTGGGAATAATGGGAACAAGTTCCCCATTTTGCACCTCTTTGTTTACATCAGACCGAGATATCAATCCCGGAGCGAGAATTTGCACTTGAGCGATGGCCTTTGCGAAACCTGCCCGATGCTCCTCAAGGATGCAATCGGTGGCCTCTTTCAAATCCTCCCGAATCTCCAGCTTGGCCTTAGTCTCAGCACTCAAGCCAGCTTTAAGTTGTTCAATTACAACTCGAGCCTCCTTGAGCTCCTCCTCAAAGACGAGCTTTCTCCTCCTCGGCTAATTTTGCTTGAGAGTTCAACTCGGAGTTCCTACCATTAAGCTCGGCAATGGTAGTACTCAGGAGATTATTGTCCTGGCCCAGCTCATCGCGCTCCGTGGAAATCCGGGCGAAGTCCTCCTTCAGCTTCTCAATCGAAGCAAACTCAGCCTCCAAGTGCTGAGACTTTCTCTCAGTCTCTGTCAATTTCTACATGTGAACGGCCGCAGACAGCTCGGAGACGAAGGGCGAGAGGGCCTCCATGCTAGATCGGGCCCCATGCTGCTTAATCAGCGGAGATCGACATGCTCGAGAAATTCGAGTCGAAAGAAGGGAAGGGGTTGAAGTCTTCGCCCCAGAGAGACGAGGTTCCTGCTTTCAATGAAGTGTTATACCACTTCACGTCGGCGGAAGGAGGAAGTTGCTCCTCTTGTTCCTTAGCACCCGTCTCATGCGTAGTAAGACGTTTGGGACTCGGGCGAGGGGGGGGGGGGGGGGGGGGAAAATATTAGGCAGCAATTGCTATTTCCACCCTTTTCCTTTTGTGAGGGGCGGATGATGAAGCCCCCTTAGCAGTGGCCTTAGCAGCGGCCGAAGGAATTCTTTTCTTTTTCTTCTCGGTCGCCGAGGGACCCTCCTTCGCGGCAGATTTCAAAAGCTTAGAGAAGTCGAATTTCCCCATGATAACTGCCGAAAAGAAAAGCTGTTAGTACGAGAACACATACAAAAAAGATTTAAAAACTAAAAATCCGAACACTTACTTTTAAAGTCGGCTCTCGGAGTGGATGAAAAGGGGAGTTTTTAAGACGTCCCACAATGGAGAGGCCGAGGAAGTTTTTCTAAGATATCTATATCCTGTTTATCCTGCGAGGAAGGGATTCGTATTCAAAACCAACGAATTTGGTAGGGGATGATTGCCGTACAAAGGAAACCTGGCACATCCGTCTTCATCAAAAAAGAAGGAAAGGTGAGAGCCCGAGGGGCGAACTCGGAAGAAGCCGACTTTGAAGTCTTTATACGATGATGTGTATAAACTAATCAACCCTCTTCGGTTCAGCCCATTGAGGGAAATCCACCCAGTTTTATCACCAAATCTGGTTTGGTAAAAGTACAGAAATTTGGGAGTAGTGGGCTCCATCCCAATGTATTTACACAGAACTTGAAAGGCTTTTAAAGAAGCCCAACTGTTGGGATGTTTGAGGTAAGGTGCGACATTCATGGTTCTCGAACGTCACACTCAAACTCAAGAAAGGAAGAGACACGTGCAGCTGAGAAAATAGTGTTTTATACATATATGTAAAAGGGGGCTCAAAAGGATGAGCCCTGAGGAAAACATACTCGGTACCCGAGCATGGAGAACAAATAAACTCGGATTCGTCTCCGGACGCCGAGATAGTGATCTGGGACCGAAGACGAGCAATTGAATCTGAAGATTGATAGTTAGAAAAATAAACCCCAACTTCGCCCTTAACCCAGGTGTACCCAGGGAGGGTAATATCGGGAACAGGGTCTTTTGGAACCCTTTGGCGTCGTTTGCGAGCGATGGGTTTGGAAATTTGGGGGGAGGGAGAACCAGACCTAGAAGGATCGGACCTAGAAGAACCAGACTCAGAAGAAGACGACCCGGAGGAGGACGGTCTTACCTGACCGACGTTTAGTTCCTGTGAAGGAATAGAAGAAGTGGAAGGAGAACCCCCAATGGGGGAAACCTCGCGCTCCACCAGAGGTGAAGTGTTCGACTCAGTGGACTCGGATGAACTCATGACCGGAACCCAGAAATAAACTTAGAAATATGAAAGAAGGAAGAAAGCCGGGCGTACCTGGAGAGCGAAAGGCAGAAAAACGATTGCAGAAACTTGAAAGACAGAGACGAAGAGCGGAGGAAGATAGTGGGCAAGGGGAATAAGGTGGAGTTAGAGGAGATATTTATAGTCTGCTACTGAGTTGATGATGAGATATGATCAACGGTCCGTATTCCTTCAAATCAAAAAAAAAAGGAAAAGGGCGCGACTTTTAATTTTCCCCCTCATTAAATGAGCGCGGAACTCCAGGGTTACTCACCCATAACGTGCAGCAGAAGATTAAAGGGAAATGATAACCTTCTCTGACAAAGGCGGAGAAGGAAGGGTCAGTTGAAATGACAGTTTGAATTACGGAAGGAGGAAAGTCCACATGGCCGAAGCATAAGCTTGGTTTAATACTTGTCAGCTCTTTCGCTTATTTAAGCTCAGAGCTCGGGGGGCTTGTGTACTGGCCGAAAAGATAAGGCCGATGACTTGTTAATAAACTGGACTAACCGAGCTTACTCTTATAAATGGGCCTTGACCCGAACTCCTCCAAAGTCGAGGACTCGTTAATACATTTATCAGCCGAGAATAAATACTCGGACCTATCCCATAATAGACCACGGATGAAGATACCTCGGTCCCGTGCAATCCAGTCACAACTGACTGAGTCAAACATCTCGCTGGTCCAAATATCCCTCCGTATAACTCGGAGCCTTATCCTTATCTTTATCTAGTTATGATACAGTACGATCTTATCAGATAAGATCTCAATAACAGTCCAACTCAAACTGTTATATCAAAACGTCTCTATAAATAGGGGACCAACCCCCTCACTTAGAACTACGTTTGTTTTGATTCCCATTTGGATAGGTAGGAGCAGAATTCCGATTCTGTCAAATTATTCCAAAAACACTCCCACAAGAGTTTCTCCGGACGAGTATCTCTCACTTGAGATATTTGGACGGAACATTTTGAAAAGGACAAGACTACGATGAAGTAGTGAGACAAGTGTTTCACCCATGAGGCACTAAAATTACATGAAGTAGTAGGTTTTCCAGTGTTTTATTTGTATTTTTAATTTCTTTTATCTCAAAAATTTCATTTTTTACCCCCTCCGCCCCTTCCCAATCATCTCCTTTCACATTCAACCCACCACCCTCAGATCTGATGTTGCAGTGGAGAACACTAGTACACTACCATGGTTTTCGTGATGGCGGGGAAGGACAGTGGGGAAGGGCGGCGGGCTCGTCGGATCAGGACCGAGAACACTGGCGTTATTTAGTGAATCAGAATTTTTTTTATAGATTTTTGAAGGCTACAGCTTAGATCGATCTGCTCTTAATGCAGGAGAAGAAGATTTAGAGATTGGTTCGCACATAAAGAGTGATGAAAGTGTAACTATGGGCACTAAAGTAAACTGTGTCAGTCTTGGAAAAATAGGGGGCGGTGAGTACCGTTCGACAAGGACCTAGCCGTGGCGGCGGAACCGAGGTGGGGGAGAACTCGAGACTATCAGGTGAAGGGGTTGCAGACAATAAGTTACTTAGTGGTTTAGTGAGTCGACTCAACTAGTGTCAGGTGAAGACCCTTTTGCAGAAGGTGGAAGGAGAGGCTAAGCTTTCAGAGCTATATTGTATTAATTTTTATAAATTAATTAATAATTTTATCTTGTATCATATGTTTGATAGAAATTGAAGATGGAGGGTTTCTGACGAACTTCACAAACATCGTAGCTCAAGATGATGGAGGGTTGTTGCTTGAGTGAATGAAAGGGTAGCTCTAAAGTTTTCAAGAAAACACACATGAGTTGTTTACAATAGTGACTACAAAGAAAATTGTACTCAAGAGTAGTGAGAGGGACGTCAGACGCCAATGAATGGTATGAGATTTGAGCCATTGATTATTTCAATGATATATCTAACGAGTGCCTCACGGGTGAAGCATTTGTCTCACTACTTCACCGTAGTATTGGCCCTTTGAAAATCCCTACTTTCTTTTTTTATGAGCAAATCCCTAATTGCTTAATACTAGATAATGTAGCAAATGCGAAAACTAATCAATCGAAATATTGGAATGTATTGAAGGGTTGATCTTTTCTAACTAAGTTTTTTTTATATGCAAGAGTCAGTGATCGAACCCCTGACCACTTGTTTAAGGGGCTCAAGCCAATTATCATTTGGACCAACCACATGTTGGTGGACACCGTAGATTTGATGGGTGTTTTGGAGTAATGAAATACATTATAAGAGAAAAATAATAATAAATAAGTGCTAAAAATTATTTCTATACGAGGTTAAACACCAATTTTGTATCCAAATATCATTCCTCTTCTCGTTTTCCTTATGCTCTTCTTCATCAATATATAGGCTACCGTGCTCATGATTTAGATTTTAGAAGTCCGGGTCCTTTGTGGGCCCGAACCTCAGCTCAACCGTAGATAACCTAACCCATAAAGTAGATCTACCCATATTATTAAAGGAGATAACTTATGTACAGTACTATATGTGCATTATATCTATAAATATAAATATTCTAATCCAAAAACCATAGAGGGCAACTATGTCAGGTGTCAACTTTAGAATCACTATAAATTTAAATATTCTTGACAAATGGCAAGACATTCCACAATTAAAATTAGAAAATACATAAAAATTACTATATATAATATAATAATATATTATATATTTATATATATAATGGGGTGAATTTAAATTATAAAACATTTAGTATCCCACTCGAATTTATTAGTTATTTACAATTTACGATTCTAAATTGTGCCACACATTCCAATATAAAACAGAAAAAATAGATATTTAAAATAATTCATAAAAGAATGTAGATTTGCTACAAGTATTTGTATGATTTTTCAGGTAAATATTAATATAACTTTGATAAAGCAATTTCTTTTATTTATTATTTATAGATGGACATGTCTTCAAAGCAATAAATATATATATCAAATTAATACCAAATTGATATTACCTGGGTACTTGACCCATTTATTTATAATCATGTCATTCATTTACATAATATAACGCACCCATGTTCTTCATTATCTTTTTTTTAATTATTATTATTATAATAATAATTATGCTAACTATTGTGTATTTATCTTGCTGTGACAGCTGCTACCATTAAAGGAATTCAACCTAATTTTCCATGGTGGTATAATTAAGGGGTGTACGAGGAAAAGGTGTGTAGGTTGTGTAATTGAAGATTTCAAAAAATGGTATTGCAAAAAATGCGATGATCATAATCAGGGGTGTAGCCAGAAAATTTCGATGAGGGGGGCTGTAACATCCTAAAATTCTAATATAATTAATTTGAAAAAAATAATAATAATAATAATAAAATAAATAAATAATAATGATGTAATAAAACATGATTAAGAGGTTTAGTGGTGAGAATTTATTAGTATAAAATTTATTAGAATTGGTTAGTGAATAGAAAAGAAATATTAAATTAAAATAAATATATGAAGAAAAAAAAGAGAATTAGTATATATATATATATATATATATATATATATATATATATATATATATATATAGAACTTAAACCACAAGTTTTAAAAAAAAATTAAAAATAATAATAATAATAATGAAATAAAACCCTGCGCACTATATATATGTGTGTGTGTCTAAAGTAAAGAAAGGAAAGGGAAAAACGCATCAGGGCTGACAACGTGAAGGCTGCGCCGCGCAGTGTAACACTTCAGGCTTTCCTTCCTTCCTTGCGATAACCGTAATAACACAGATCCAAGAACGCCACTAAAAGGAAGGGGAATTTTAGGAAGCACAAATCCCTATCATACGTAATTTTTAGAGCACATTGGAGGTCTCGCAAAAAGGTGAGTAAAAATATTCTTTTTCTCACACTTTCATGGTACAATTAATTTGAAGCTTTGTCATATAGATTTGTTAATCACAAAAGTTAAGAATTTAGAGTGCATGATTTTTATTTGGAATTGTGAAATATTTTCATGTCACTTGATGAATTGATTTAGTGGATGTAATTTCCTTGTTATTCTTTTCATGTTTGATAGCAATAAAATAATAGAAATAAAGAAAATAAATAAATATACAAATACCCAAATTGCTTGTCATGTAACCTTGCAAGTGGCATAATATTTTTTCAGTATCATGTGTTTCTTTCATAGATTCATTATTTATGTATTTATGATTGTTCCAATTTTGATAATAGATTTCTATTAATACATATATGCCACGCCCCTGTTAGTTAATACATGTACTATAATAAGCATAAATTATATTAAGGACTTATATGTTATGGTTGTGTTTGTGTTTTAAATCCTGTTATAGTGCCTATGTAATTGATGCATGGAGGTTGAGAAAATATTTGGTAGTCATCTGGGATGGCATATTGCATAGTGTATATGAGTTGGTCATCACCTTCCGGGAAGGGATGACGGTATACATTCTATTCCGGGAATAGGATGAGAGATATCACCATCTGGGATGGGATATCAATATATTAAAATATTCACATCCGGGATGGAATATTAGATACCTCCATCTGCGATGGGGAAGGCAGTGGGACGCCATTGCATGGATATGAGCTCATAGACCTTAGTGGATCTGGGATTCACACCGGTTCTGGGAACCAAAGAGTCAAGTTAAGTGATTTTGGGAATCAGGAGTCATGTTCGTGGAGTTGCATTGTGTAGAGTTTGCGTGGTGAATGTGATTAAATGCAATGAGATGTGACTGTTGCTGAGCTTATGAGTTTGTACTTTAAATGCTTGACATTAATTTTATTTATAAATATTTATTATTTTGGAGATTTGTTATATTCAATATTTTGAAAATTAGCGGGTACCATGAATGTTTTTCGGTTTTGCCTTGGACTGAAAAACAACACTATTTGCGAACCTTTTCATCAAGTGATTATTTTTATTCCTTGGGATTATATCTCATTAAAAGTGTGGTTTTGAGCACGAGGGCGACATCTTTGGGCAGAAGAGGAGGCGAAGACTTAGCTAATTTTCTTAGTTATTATCCTTAGCTTGGTTAGTACTTTCTTAAATAAGGAGCCGTATGTGGCTGGACTTTTTTTTATCGTTGGGTTTATTAGTAGACGCCCATTTTTTTTTGAGGCTTTTGGTTTTATTTGGATTTATGGGTTTACTAATATATTATTACGTTGGATACTTTATCACTATTTTAATTAATATGAGGTATTTTCATACCCGATTAAGTTTTAAATTTTTTTATGATATGTATGTTTTTAATTTTAAATTCTTCAAAGGATTTTCATCGATTTTGTTTTGGGTTACTAATGTAACGAAAGGGTGTTACATTTATGGTATCGGGAGCGATTCGATTCTAAATCGGACCGTGGTAATGGGAGCTTTCTAAAAATATAACTTGGGCGCATAGGATGCTTGTTAGAGTTATAGATGCTGCATGCTATTCTTTGGGATATTGGACTGATCAACCCAGTATTTCATTGGTAGTGGCCAGATTTATGGCGACTAATAGGCGAGGGCGAATGTTGCACTTGCGGCTGACTTTGGATTGTATGGCCAAGGCTATGCAAGGGCAGACGGAGACTCGCCGTCAACTGAAAGGGAATGGAGGTCAGTCACTAATGAAGTGGTGGCAACCTAGGACCCTTAACACGTGGGGCTTTTCAAATTCAATAAGAACAATTCGCCATCATTCCGAGGCGAACTTAGATCAGAAAGGAGGCTGAATTTCTTCTACTCGTTAAGAAAAAAAAAATTATTATATTGTTTGATTCGAGAAGCAACGCATTCCTTGATACATCCTTTATGTGTGAAAAATTTGGAGATACCAATTTTTCATTTGTCCTTTGATTCATACATTTCTCTCTATAGGGATATTCTTGTTCTTCGTTGGTTGTTTAAATTGTTTCCTCAGTGCGTCAAGACACTCCTTATGACATCAATCTTATTGTTATCTATGTATTATATGTTATTCTTGGTATTGACTTATTGGCATCGGACTCATTGCCATAAGCATTACACAAAAATATCCTTATCTCTTCACATCCAATGTCTAATGATTTTCCCGTACCCGGTTCTATTTTTTCTTTGTTGCTTGTCATAAGTGCTTAGTTGAGGGAGATCAAGGATGTGTACTCTTATTCTCTGCTAAGATAGGAGCTGTGATGATGTGACGCCTATACGTGGTGTGTGAGTTCAGGATGTTTTCCCTAAGGATGTCACTAGTTTACCTCAGAATAGAGAAGTTGAGTTTAACATATATCTAGTGCCGGGGAGTGGACCCGATGTCGGTAGCACCTTATAGAATGGCACCTTTAGAGTTGAGCTGAGCTTAAGAAATAGTTAGAGGAGATGCTAGGGAAGGGGTTTATTAGGCCTAGTGTGTCACCACGGGGAGCACATGTCCTCTTGGGTGAAAAGAGGATGGGACCATGAGGCTATGTGTTGACTATAGGCGGTTGAACAAAGTGACCATCGAGGAATAAATACCCTTTGCCTAGGATAGATGACCTCTTAGACTAGATGAGGGAAGGCGTGAGGTGTTTTCCAAAATAGATCCAAGATGGGATACCATCAAATTGGAGTCAAGAATGAGGACATTCCTAAAGATGACCTTTAGGACAAGGTATGGGCACTAGCAGTATGTAGTGATGCCCTCAGAGTGACCAATGCTCCCGGCCATTTTCATGGACTACATGAATCAGATCTTTAGGCCGTTCTTGGATACCTTTTGTGGTGGTGTTCATAGATGATATTTTTGATATACTCTAGGACACGGAGAGGATCGTGAGGAGCATTTGAGGTTAGTGTTGCGGATTTCGAGGGAAGAACAATTGTATGCAAAGCCGAGAAAAGTGTGAATTTTGACTTGAGAGGTGGAGTTTTTAGGACATACCATATCTAGGAGTGGTGTGGCGGTTGACTCTAGTAAAGTTGATGCAGTGCTTGGATGGGAGCAACCTAGGTCGATGTGGAAGTGAGGAGTTTCTGGGACTGGCGGAGTTACTATAGGAAGTTCATAAAAGGGTTCTCTAGACTAGCTTACCTCTCACCAAGTTGGGGGAAAGGAAAATCTTTTGAGTGGGATAAGGAATACGAAGAGAATTTTGAGGAGCTTAAGAGAAGATTGGTGTCATCACGGTCTTAACCATTCTAGATCCTTGAGTGAGTTTTTGTGGTATATTGTGACTTCTAAGAATGGTTTAGGTTGTGTGTTGATGCGGGAAGGTAGGGTAGTGGCTTTCATCTAGGCAGCTTAGGACGCATGAGGTGAATTACCTACTCATGACCTTGAGTTAGCGGCAGTGAGTCTTTGCTCTTAAGATTTGGAGGCACTATTTGTATGGTGCAAAGTTTGAGGTTTTTAGTGATCATAAGAGCCTTAAGTATTTGTTTGACCAGAAAGAATTGAATATGAGGCAAAGGAGGTGGATGCAATTCCCGAAGGACTATGATTTCGAGTTGAAGTACCATCCAGGGAAAGCCAATGTGGTAGGCGATGCACTTTGTTGTGGCCAGCAAGTGTGCCGGGTCGTCGCAAGTAATAAAAGAAACACGGGAAGTAATTACCGAGGTCGAACTCAGGGATTGGGCTACCAATTCGACTAATCATGAAATCGAATCGTTTGGTCAAGTTACAGAAGGTGGTTGAGAGTGAGAAGAGAATAGGATCGAAATTCCCAATTAACAAATCTAATAAACTAATTAACTAAAAATTCTGAAATTAAAATATCCAAGGTCTCAAATCCACCTACCCGATCATGTATAGTTCCCAAGTGATGATGTATTCCTCCTAAGTTCAATTACAATGTCAGGGACCCCTAAATTCTCCTAAATCCCAGATTCGTGCTCATTAGGATGTATTGAAGATTGGATTAATTACTTGTTTGGTCTCATAATCCTAATCTCGAATTCTATTAATTCTTGTTCCTAAATGGTTGCACTAATCTCCTAATTCCGCGGTGGTACTCATTATTCGATTAGTGATTCCAATTCAAGTTCTAAAACGTGAATGGTCGTTTGACCTTAACACGTTTAACTAGTTAATCACGCAATACATATGATCAACAATCAATTCAGGGTGGAAAACATTAATTAAAGAAGGAAGAAAAACATACATCATCGAACCTACACTGCCATGGTGGCTTCATTGATCCCTCGGACGAAGGGATTAGTTCCTCGTGCTCATAGACAAACTCCCGGACATAATCACCATCGTAAAATAAAAAAGAAAAGAAAAGGGAGCGCAGCTCGAAGAAACAAGATTCGTACAAATCTGTCTAAACTAGTGGCAAAACCTCCTTGAAACACGTGCAAAACGGCCTTTAAATAAGGATTACATTTCTCGCCCCACTGAAGGCCGAGCTTATCCTCGCGGCAATTTTAACAGCGCGCATTCAAATCTTGGATCTCCACGGGGCCGCTTAGTGCAGTTTTGGCTCCATCAAGAGTTTGAATGATCGCGTGGCGGTGTGATTGGCGGCGAGTCTCCAAACCTGTCTATCACGATCGTGATATTCATCACGGCTGACCGTGATAGTCTCATCTTCCCGGGGTCTTCAGGATCTCGCGGGCGAGACACCTCTCGCGGGGCGAGACTTCCAATTCTAAGTTGTGACCTTCATCACGGCTGGCGTGATTGTCTCGACTTCAGTCTTCATGTTTGCAGGGCGAGAATATTTTAGCGGGCGAGCAGAAGTGATGACTTTTGCTGCTTTGTTGACCTCCGAGGCTCGCGGGGCGACATCCACTCCTTGGGCGAGTGTCTCGATTTGCAATTTCCTTGCTTTTTGACTTTCCTTGACTCCGAGCTTCACTTATTGACACGAAACAACAAAAGCAAACAAAAGCGTAATTCTATTCAAAATAACCTAAAAACTACACAAAAAGACACCAGCGAAGTTCAAAAGTCAACTTAGGAACAAAACAAGGCAAATTTGGGCGAAATCGAGTGAACTCGAATAAATTGCACGAAAACCCACAGTCCATCTAGTTATAAAACTAGATAAGCCGAAAAACTTATCAAAACACCCAAACTTAAAACCTTGCTTGTCCCCAAGCAAGCTAAAAACTCAAAAGCGACTCAAGACTTGCAAGCTTAAGGAAACCAATCGATTTGCACAAATTTCATGCACTCAAAACAGTTTTTCTCAATGATCTCCCCGCTTGCATCAACGTAATCCCCACATTCATTTACTTTAAACAATTGAGAACTTCATCATTCATGCAATCATTAGTCTAAGTTGAGGCTCAAGATACACAAAGGAAGATCACCTATTTCAAACAATTGCCTTCCTCACAAGGGCATTTTAGTATTTCACTCGTTAAGCTCCAAGTTTGTCTAGGCTATCAACTTTTCACTCACTCACATTCAAGAGCACTTCCACGTGAATTTGATTTTCATCTCAAACATAGTTCCCACGAAAACATGCATGCAACATCAATAGGTCTTTTAAAAGCTTGTAATGGGGCCGGCTCGGGTAGGATATACAAGGATACTAGGCTTAAGTCCCTAGGAACTAAGGGAGCATGAGCATTAAACACATTTTCCACTCAAATTCCTTTTTCCATTTTCTTTTTGCCTCGGGTGACTCTGAGCCTTCCCTTGCTATTTTTTTTTTTTGCCCCTTTTCCTTTGGCATTTTTTTTTCATCAACCTTTATTTTCTTTTTTCTCACCCCCAATATGACACATCACCTTGTATCCACAAACAGTTCCTCACAACCATTCTCTTTCTATCCTTCCATGCTCTCCTAATCCTAAGATTGGGTTAACATAGTTTGATTTGGCTTGTAATATAGGGTCATCAAGAAAAATAGGTCAATTAAACCAATGTGGCTAACTAGGGAACATGCATTAGGGATGGTCCTTTTTTAGGCCAAGTAGTTATTCAAAGAAAATTGCCTAAATCATTTGATGCGACACATAAACATGCAAACCATATAGAGATTCAAGCAAATTCGGAAAGTGCAACTTAACGATGATTCACACATCCAAAAAGGAGTTGGAAGCTAAATCCTCACTGGACATTTTGCAAATTGTTTGGGAGATGCGATTAAAGTGTGTGCACCCCCCTCCCCCGAACTTATCATAAATCAGTAATCAGAATAAAATTCTCAAAGTTCAAGTTTTCAATTTTTCACATGGGGATCAATTTTTCTAATTTTCGAACCTAGGGAAATCATCGATGGTCAATATAATTCATGCAATAAATCTATGCTCAATTTAATCAAAATCAACAAACTTGCCGACACGACATTCATACAACAACTCATGATCTTCTCAAATTATTCAAGAGTGACAAACAAAACAAAAACATAAACAAAACAAAACAAAAGTTAGGAGAAGAGGGATACCTAGCTTGGGTTGCCTCCCAAGTAGCACTTGTTTAGCGTCCAGAGCCGACTTATTAGAAGCATCCACCGGATCCCATAATACGTGGTACAAGGCCAAGAGATGCTGCCATGTGAGATTTTCCACCAGATCAAATGGTAATTGGAGTGGAGATTGTAGCGGGGGTATGACTTTATCATCAACTCCACCCACCCTTTGTGAAAACTCCATTGACCTTTGTAATTATGAATTCACTTCCTCTCGGGTCAAATGGTGTTTTCTCGAGGAAGTGTGCGGATGAGTGGGAGGGTCTAACACCCGATCACATGCATGTAAGCCAACATAGTTATCCAATGCGAAATTTTCGGTTGCTTGCAAGCGGGGTGGAATCCACTACCACTTCGTCTTCATTTTGATCTATCTCAAAACCGATTTTCTTCAAATTGGGCTTCATGTGACTCTTGTACTAGCGCTTGCAAATCTCCTCGACTTGCGTTTTGAAGTTGCGCATCACCCGTTTGATCTATCTGATTAGCTCTGCACTATTCGAAGGTGGATAGCTCACAGGAATATTATTCTAGAGCAGCTTTCAACGGTGTTTGCTCATTCCATTCCCATTCCTCCCTCATGCTTCATGATTACACTATAAGCTTGTGCAGAGGGCAATTCGTCCCAGCGCCAGTGATCTCCAGGTTATATTAGGCCAAAGTCATATTTTGTAACCCGTCCAAGTCTGGAAAATAAATAGTCTCCATGATTTGCAATCCACCTTGAAAGGGTACCTCGCATACAAAACAGGGCCAAGACCAAGTGGGATCAAGAAATAGAGAATAATAATAGAAATTAAAAATAAAAATAAAAATAACTTAGCAAATAATCAAACTTCCTAAAATTGGAAAATTGGTTGTTGCCAATCCCGGCAGGCACCAAAAACTTGCTGTGGCGCGGCAAGTGTACGAGGTGTCGCAAATAATAAAAGAACACGGTAAGTATTTCAGGTTGAACTAGAGTTGGGCTACAATTAGTTGTCCATGAGAAATCAGATACGTTTGGTGAAGTTAAAGAAGTTTGTTGAGAGTGAGAAGAGAGAATTGAATCGAAATTCAATTAACAAATCTAATAAATAATTTACTTAAATTCTTAAATTAATATATCCAAGGTCTCAAATACACCTACCGATCATATATAGTTCCCAAGTGATGTATTCTCCCAAAGTTCAATTAATATCCGTGGGACCCACTAAATTCTCCCTAAATCCAAGTGCGTACTCATTAGGGCGTATTCGAAGATTGGATTAATTACTTGTTGGTCTCATAATCCTAATCTCCAGTCCATTAATTCTGCTCCCTAAATGGTTTGCACTAATCTCCTAATTCCATTAGGTGCTCATTATTCGATCAGTGATTCCAATTCGAAGTTCTAAAACGTGAATGGCCGTTTGGCCTTAACACGTTTAACTAGTTAATCCGCTTAGCCACATATGATCAAGCAATCAATTCAAAATTGGAAAACATTAATTAAAAAGAAGGAAGGGAAAACAACATCGAAGATACACCCACGTGCGGCTTCATTGATCCCTCGGACGAGGGTTGGTTCCTCGTGCTCATAGACAAACGCTGGACATAATCACCACCGCGTAAAATAAAAAAAAGAAAAAGGAGGGGCGGCTCGAAACAAGGATTTGTACAAATCGATCTAAACTAGTGGCAAAACCTCCTTCCCAAACCGATCTGAACTTGAGCTTTAAATAAGGATTCTGTTCCTCATGCCTTGGCGACTTATCCTCGCAATGCGTTTAGCTTGGGCGCATTCAAATCCGGATCCTTGCGGGGTGGCGTCCTCGCGTGAGCGGAGTGCGGTTTTAGCTCAGTCCCGAGTTTGAATGATCGCGTGGCGGTGTGATTAGCGAGGCGAGTCTCGCAAACCTGTCACTGTAGGGTGATATTCATCAGACTGGGCCGTGATAGTCTCTGTCTTCCGGGTCTTGGGGATCTCGCGAGCGGAGACACCTCTGCGGGCGAGACTTCAAGTCTAGTGCGCGACCTCATCACAGCTGGCGTGATTGTCTCGACTTCCGAGTCTTCATGTTTAAGGTGAGAATATTTTAGCGGGCGAGCGAAGTATGACTTTTCTGCTTTGTTATCCTTGAGGCTCGCGAAGCATCCCTCCTCGGAGTGTCTCGGTTTGCAATTTCCACTGCTTTTGGACTTTCTTGACTCCCAGACTTAACATTGACACGAAACAACAAAAGCAAACAAAAGCGTAATTCTTCAAAATAATATAAAACTACACAAAACACACAAATGAGTCAAAGTCCAACTTAGGAACAAACCAGGCAAATTTGGCGAAATCGAGTGAACTCGAATAAAACACCAAAACCACAGTCCATCTAGTTATAAAACTAGATAAGCAGAGCTTATCATGGCTCGATGAGAAAACCTTGCATGTGCCAAGTTTAATGGTCGAAGGTGAATATGTTAGAGTTCGGGGGACATGAATCTAAATGTGTCTCTTAGTGCTCTAAGCTTGAAGTTGAATAGGATTGAAATTTGCAATGACCTTAGAGAGAGGATTAAGCGAGAACAACTTTAGACCAGAGTTACAATCTCTTTTAGAGCAAGAGAATTATGTATTGTCACTGATGGTCTAGTGTTGTTTAAGAATAAAATCGTTTGTTCCTAAGGAGGAGGATCTCAGAGAGAAGTTTTAGAGGAGAGCGCATCAGGGAAGTTCACCATACATCCGGGGATAACCAAGATGTACACAAGATCTAAAGAAAATGTATTGGTGGCAGGAATGAAAACGAAGATGTGGCTAGCTTGTAGCCAAGTGTTTAGTATGTCAAAAGTTAAGATAGAGCATCCAGAGACCTTTGGGGTTTGTTTCAGCCTTTAGAAATTCCTCAATGGAAATGGGGAAAGGATTTCTGATGGATTTGTGATGAGGTTACCTAGGACTCGTTGGGTTTTAGTGTCTTATGGCTAATTTGGATAAGTTGACCAAGTGCGCACTTCTTGCCAATTAAGACAGCCTATAGTTTGAATAGTTATGAGACCTACATTAAGGGAGATAGTGAAGGCTTAGGCATACTTCCTCTATTGGGGTCGGATAAGGGACCCACGGTTTTACCTCACAGATTACAGAGGGCTTTTTGCCAGAGACGCTTTTGGTTCTTAGTTGAGTTTTGGCACATCTATCGTCCCCAAAGCAGACGATCGGTGGGAAAGGACATTGACCCTTGAGGGACATGCCAGAGCATGTGTTTAGATGAAGGTGGAGTTAGGATAAATTTTTACCTCTAAGAATTCTGATAATAACGGTCATCACGCCCAGCATAGGCATGGCACCCTATGAAACTCTTTATGGGAGGAAGTGTGGGTCCCTTTTATGTTGGTGTGAAGTGGGTGAAGACTACGCTAGGATAAAGTTAGTAGGAGATGAGAGGGATTAAAGTCATTAGGAAAGGATGCGCCTTTCCTCAGTAGGCAAAAGGTTATCATAAGACCTTGGCAGGGAAGGAAGCATCTTTAGGAGCTGCGGAAGAGGAACATGTATTCTTGAGAGTCACTCCCCAGCAGTTGGGGTTGGGAGGTAAATAAAGAGTCAAGCTCACCTCGTTTCATGGGTGATTTAAATCCTAAAAAGAGTGGGGCATGTTGCCCCTGCAAGTGGCTCTTCCACCACGGATGTCGAATCTCCCGTAGCGTCTTCCTTGTGTCTTGACTCACAGAATGAGTGCGGATATTTCACACGTGATAGCCCCTGAGTCAATACAATTGAAGGATAATTTAATCTTTAAGCCCAAACCATCAGATCAAGCCAGAGCACACAGAAACTCCGAGGAGCAAGAGATCCCATTCGTTGGTAGTGATTTGGGAAAGGTTGGCTCAGGAAAGGAAGCTACTTGGGATCTTGGAGAAGATGTTAGACAACACGTCCGAGGATCTTTTTGAAGTGCGGTACATGACTGGTGTTTGATTTTTAACCTTGTAGTTGTTTAGTGAGATGTGATAATTTCGAGGGACGAGGGTGCTTAAGGAGGAGAAAATGTAACAACCTAAAATTCTAATATAATTAATTTGAAATAATAATAATAATAATAATAAAATAAATAAATGTAGTGATATAATAAAATATGATTACGAGGTTTAGTGGTGAGAATTTATTAGTATAAAATTTATTAGAATTGGTTAGAAGAATGAAAAGAAATATTAAATTAAATATAAATATATGAAGAACAAAAAAGAGAACTTATATATATATATATATATATATATATATAACTAACGACTCATAAGTTTTTTTAAAAAAATTTAAAAATAATAATAATGAAATAAAACCCTGCGCACTATATATATATATATATGTGTGTGTGTGTGTGTGTGTGTGTATGTATGTGTGTGTGTGTGTGTGTGTCTAAAGTAAAGAAAAGGGGAAAAGCATCGGGTGACAACGTGAAGGGCTGTGTGCCTGATGTAACACTTGGGCTTTCCTTCCTTCCTTGCCAATTAACCGTAACATCTGCAGATCCAGGAACCACTAAAGGAAGAATTTTTGAGGAAGCACAAATCCGCAATAATAAGTAATTTTTAGAAGCCGTTGGAGGTGCACAAAGGTGGTAAAATATTCTTTTTCTCACACTTTCGTAAGTGCGATTAATTTGAAAGCTTTGTCATATAGATTTGTTAATCACAAAAGTGAGATTATAGAGTGCATGATTTTTATTTGGGATTGTGAAATATTTTCGTGTCACTTGATGAATTGATTTAGTGGGTGTATAATTTCTTGTTATTATTTTTATATTTAATGCGCATAATCATAAAAATAAAGAAAATAAATAAATATACAAATACCCAAATTCGCACTGCGTAACCTTACGGGTATAATATTTTTCGTATCATATGTTTCTTTCATAGATTCGTTATTTATGTATTAATAATTGTTCTTAATTTGATAATATATTTCTATTAATACATATATGTGCATACATTAGTTAGACATGTACTATAATAAGCATAAATTATATTAAGGACTTATGTTATGGTTGTGTTTGTGTTTTTAAATCTGTTATAATTGCCTATGTAATTGATGCATGGAGGTTGAAAAATAAATAGAATTAGTTAGTTGTTAGGAGTTTGTTAAAGTGTGATTAGTTTGTTGTAACTAGAGTGATTAGTTTAGAGAGCTATTATGAGAGTTAGTTAGTGTATGTAAATCTATAAATAGACTTAGTGCCATAGTGTAAATGTGTAGAAGTGCATAGGGTACAAGTGTACAATAGTGTAGAGAAGCAGAAGTGTGGTGTATGTGCAAGTGTTATATGCAGAATTTTGATTTACTGCTCTCACATTCCTTCTCAGTTTCTATTGTGTTGGAGTGGCAGTGTGCTTGAAGCATTGGCAGGCTTCTTGCCCCAACAAAATGGTATCTAGAGCCACAAGATTAGGGACTTGTGAGGGTCTATCGCAGCTCGGATCGAAGAGATTATGGGTGAGAGATTTTCAAATCACACACATTCTTGATGGCAGAATTGGGAAAAGTGGTGTGTGCACATGCGTTCAATCTTTGGCTTTCAAGATGTGCTTGAAGTGGCACAAAAAAATGGGCATCAGCGTTGGGTGAAAACCTCTCGGATGCTCAGGAATGCACATAAGGAGGCCACAAGGAAAGACCACCAGCCATGTTCTTCTGCCATCCCGGTGTGTGGATCTGCGCATTTGAGAAGATCTCATGGCCAAATTAAAGGATGCGGGCAACTCTTGAGAAGTGTCCCAGTGGTGGGGGCAAACTGAAGAAAGTGAAACTTTAGACATTGAGGAGGCAATATAGGTTACTTCAGATAGGAAGTTATCCTCTAATGAAGAGGCTCAAAAGCAAGAAGAGAAATCAGATGATCTTGAGGGAAAACAAGGAGGAGCAGAAAGGGGTGCAACAATGAGTGACAAGGGTGCAAACAAAGAGCTAGAAGTGCAGTTACTTGATGATGGTGATGCAAGAGGAGGGAAAGATGTGGAAAATACAAGGTGGCAGGTGAAGAATGCGATGTTGTGTTTAGTGGGTCATT
>JAUPTC010001303.1:0-2500 GCA_030762895.1 Sophora flavescens
TGAAAAATCATGAAAAATCTCCACCTTCATGAAATGCCACGAGACATTGGAGGAACCTTCTGGATAACATTCTTAGCGTGCCTGCAAAAAAACAGCTCAAAATTCAATTTGTAGCTTGGTTTCCTTGTATCCAAATTGTCGCATATCCCTGATTTCGGTTGAAAAATCATGAAAAATCACCACCTTCATGAACTGCCACGAAACTTGGTGGAAACCTTGGGAATATTATAAGTATGATGCCTGCAAAAAATCAGCTCAAAATTCGATGGCTGGACAAATTTTCCCTTTTTTGGGAATTGTTTCGGTTTTCCACTTTGAAAATTGATTAAAAAAATGGTAAGGTTAAAAATTCTGTAAATTTTTCGCCCCCTAGCTCCCTTTTTTATAAGCATCCCTGCAAAAAAATAGGCCTAAATTCGACCTCTAGCTTGGAAAAAAAGAGTATGTCTCCCCAGCAAAAAGGATGTATTGTGCTGGAAAATCATGAAAAATCACCACCTTCATGAAATGCCACGAAACTTGGTGGAAACCTTGGGAATATTTTAAGTATGGTGCCTGCAAAAAATCAGCTCAAAATTCGATGGCTAGACCCATTTTCCATTTTTTGGGAATTGTTTCGGTTTTCCACTTTGAAAATTGATTAAAAAAAATGGTAAGGTGAAAAATTCTGTAAATTTTTCGTCCCCTAGCTCCCATTTTTATAAGCATCCCTGCAAAAAATGAGGCCAAAATTCGACCTCTAGCTTGGAAAAAAAGAGTATGTCTCCCCAGTAAAAAGGATGTCTTGTGCTGCAAAATGGGTCTTTGCATATTATGCTATTATTGGGGGGAGGTGCCTGGCTATTATATATAACAGATATTATATATAGTAGTAGTAGTAGTAGTAGTAGTAGTTGTTGTAGTTGTAGTTGTTATCTCGGTGACAGCTAAATCCAACCATCGCTTAGATCGGCCTCGGTCGGGTCACGTGATGCCCGATCCAGCTCTGTCGTTGCGGAAAGGAACCAAGGGAACGAAGGAATGGTACACCGGGAACGGGTCCCCGGGTGCACCAGGTGCCCGATCTGGCTCGGTCGGTGCGGAAAGGAACCAAGGGAACGAGGGAACGGTGCACCGGGCACGGGTCCCCGGGTTCACCAGGTACCAGATCTGGCTCGGTCGGTGTGGAAAGGAACCAAGGGAACGAGGGAATGGTGCACCGGGCACGGGTCCCCGGATGCACCAGGTGCCGGTTCTGGCTCGGTCTGTGCGGAAAGGAACCAAGGGATCGAGGCAATGGTGTACAAGGCACGGGTCCCCGGGTGCATCAGATTCATGGTTTGGCTCGGTGTGGTGCACCAGATACCTGACATGGCTCGGTGTGGTGTACCAGATTCCTGATTTGGCTCGGTGTGGTGCACCAGATTCATGACTTAGCGTGGTCTACAGCACCGGTCTGGTGCACCTGATTCATGGTTTGGCTCCGTCTGGTGCACCAGATTCATGACTTGATCCGGTGTGGTGCACCAGATTCATGATTTGGCTCGGTGTGGTGCACCAGATTCCAGACTTGGCACGGTCTGGAGCACCAGATTCATGACTTGGCTCGGTCTGGTGCACCAGATTCCAGACTTGGCTAGGTGTGGTGCACCAGATTTCGGGTTTGGCTCGGTGTGGTGCACCGGATTCCTGACTTGGCTTGGTGTGGTGCAACAGATTCCTGACTTGGCCCGGTCTGGTGCACCAGATTCCTGACTTGGCTCGGTGTGGTGCACCAGATTCATGACTTGGCGCGGTCTGGAGAACCAGATTCATGACTTGGCCCGGTCTGGTGCACCATATTCAAGATTTGGCTCGGTCTGGTGCCCCTGATTCCTGACTTGGCTCGGTGTGGTGCACCAGATTCATGATTTGGCTCGGTGTGGTGCACCAGATTCCTGACTTGGCTCGGTCTGGTGCACCTGATTCATGGTTTGGCTCCATCTGGTGCACCAGATTCATGACTTGATCCGGTGTGGTGCACTAGATTCCAGACTTGGCTCGGTCTGGTGCACCTGATTCCTGACTTGGCTCGGTGTGGTGCACCAGATTCCAGACTTGGCTCGATCCGGTGCACCAGATTCATGACTTGGCTCGGTTTGGTGCACCAAATTTCAAAATTGGCTCGGTGTGGTGCACCAGATCCTGGTTTGGCTCGATGGGGTGCACCAGATTCCTGACTTGGCTCGATGCAGTGCACCGATTCTGACTTGGCTCGGTGTGGTGCCCCAGATTCATGACTTGGCTCGGTGTGGTGCACCAGATTCTTGACTTGGCTCGGTCTGGTGCATCAGATTCCTGACTTGGCTCGGTGTGGTGCACCAGATTCTTGATTTGGCTCGATGTGGTGCACCAGATTCCTGACTTGGCTCGGTCTGGTGCACCAAATTCAAAGTTTATCTCGATCCGGTGCCCCTGATTCCTGACATAGCTGGTGTGGTGCACCAGATTCTTGATTTGGCTCGGTGTGGTGCACCAGATT
>JAUPTC010001303.1:10000-20000 GCA_030762895.1 Sophora flavescens
GGCGAACATACACTCGCGGGGCGAGTGTCTCCAGAATTGCAATTTCCACTGTTTCTTGACTTTCCTTGACTCCCGGAGCTTCACTTATTGACCTGAAAACACCAAAAGCAACCAAAAGCGTAATTCAATCCAAAATAAGCTAAAAACTACACAAAAGACGCAAAACGAGTCAAAGTCCAACTTAGAAACAAAACAAGGCAAATTTGGGCTAAAACGAGAGTGAACTCGACTGATTGGCACATAAACCCTAGTTCATCTAGTCATAAAACTAGATAAGCCAGAGGCTTATCAAAACAACCCAAACTTAAACCTTGCTTGTCCCCAAGCAAGCTAAAACTCAAAAACGACTCAAGATTTGGCAAGCCTAAAGGAATCAACCGATTTCGCACAAATTTCCTGTAATCAAAACAGTTTTTCTCCAATGATCTCCCCCCCCCTTTTTCATTAATGTAATCCCCACATTCATTTACTTTAAACATTTGAGAACTTCATCGTTCATGCCATCATTACTCTAAGTTAAGGCTCAAAGATACACACAAAGGAAGATCACCTAATTCAAACAATTACCTTCCTCACAAGGGTATGTAAAATTTCACTCATTCGCTCAATTTCGTCAAGGCTATCAACTTTTCACTCAATTTCATGTATCAAGAGCACTTCCCATGAATTTGATTTTCATCTCAAAAATGGTTCCCACGAAAACATGCATGCAACATCAGAAGGTCTTTTAAAGGTTGTAATGGGGCCTGGCTCAGGGTAGGATATACAAGGATACTAGGCTTAAGTCCCTAGGAACTAAGAGAGCATGAGAATTTGACATACATTCCACTCTAATTCCTTTTTCCATTTTTATTTTTGCCTCGGGTGACTACAGCCCTTTCCTTGCTAATCTTTTTTGTTTTGCCACTTTTCTTTTTGGCATTTTTTTTTATATTGCCTTGGGTTCCAACCTTTATTTTATTTTTCTCACCCCAATATGACACATCACCTTGTAGCCACCCCAAACTTAGTTTCTCACAACCTTTCTCTTGCTCACTTCCATGCTCTCCTAATCCTAAGATCGGGTTAACATGGTTTTTTTTTTCAGATTTTCGGCTTGTAATATAGGGTCATCAAGAAACAATAGGCTAATTAGGCTCAATGTGGCTGACTAGGGAACATGCATGAGGGATGGTCCTTTTTAGGCCAAGTAGTTATTCAAAGAAAATTGCCTAAATCATTTGATGCAACACATAAACATGCAAACCCTAAAAAGATTCAAGCAGATTCGGGAAAGTGCAACTTAACAGTGATTCACACATTCAAAAACAGAGTTGGAGGCTCAAATCCTCACCTGGACATTTTGCAAATTGTTTGACCGAGATACGATTCCTAGTGTGTGCACCCCCTCACCCCAAACTTATCATAAATCAAGCAATCACAATAAAATTCTCAAAGTTCAATTTTCAATTTTTAAGTGGGGATCAATTTTCTAATTTCAGAACCTAGGGGGAAATCTTCGATGGTCAATATAATTCATGCAATCAATCTATGCTCAATTTAATTAAAATCCAACAAGCTTGCCGACACGACATTCATACAACAACTCTTGATCTTCTCAAATTATTCAAGAGTGACAAACAAAAACAAAACAAAAATAAAAAACAAAACAAAAGTTAGGAGAAGAGAGGGATACCTAGCTTGGGTTGCCTCCCAAGTAGCGCTTGTTTAACGTCCCGAGCCTGACTCAAGTCGCCCCTAAGGGTTAATCCGGAGGAAGATCCTGCTTGCCATGCCATTCCTTGGCCCGTTCTTTGTAGGTTTGTGCCCTTTTATATGATCGCATGCGGTTCCCGGACAGCTCATTTAAGTTCAGGACCCTTCTATAATCAAAGATCGAACTCTCCACTCCGTGGTGGTCTTTTTTTGGGATCAACTTATTGTTTTCATTGACCACCACGGTTGTGCCACCTTTCGACTTCGGTGCTTTATTACCCTTTTTCATACCCTTGTTGTTGAGCTTTTCCCTTGCACATTCATCCTCTGGGAGACTCGATATGGCTTCCATGTCTTTTAACCATTCAAGATAGACCTCATCCCCCGAAGGGCCTTTTTCCTCTCTATCATCATCATGGGATTTTACCAACACTTGAGCACGTGAAGAACCATGGGCTTCTCAAGTTGCCTTTGCCTTAACAGTTGGATCCACCATATCCACACGATACACTTCCGACCTCTCTGTAGGGTGCTTCATTGCTTCAAAGAGATTGAAGACTACCTCATCATCTTGCACCCTTAGAGTGAGTTTCCCTTGTCGCACATCTATCAAGGCACCCCCAGTGGCCAAGAAGGGCCTACCCAATATGAGAGGGATCTCGGCGTCTTCTTCCATATCGAGCACTACAAAGTCCGCCAGAAATATAAGCTTGTCCACCTTTACTAACAAGTCTTCGACCACCCCATAAGGATATTTTATAGAGCGGTCGGCTAGTTGGAGCGACATCCGTGTATCCTTGAATTCTTTGATTCCTAACCGCTTCATCATAGAGAGGGGCATCAAGTTGATGCTTGCCCCTAGATCACACAATGCCTTCCCTACAGTCATCTCCCCAATGGTACATGGTATCGAAAAGGAACCGGGATCCTTCAACTTTGGAGGTAGTTTTCTTTGAAGAATGGCACTACACTCCTCGGTCAAAGCAACCGTTTCCTCATCCACTATTCTCCGCTTCTTGGTGAGAAGATCCTTCATAAACCGGGCATATGATGGCATTTGTTCCATGGCTTCCGCAAATGGAATGTTAATCTGAAGTTTTCGGAAGACATCAAGGAACTTATTGAATTGCTTATCCTGTTGAGGCTTCTTCAATCTTTCAGGATACGGTACCCTCATGTAGGGCGGGAGGTCTTGGGGTTCAACCCACTTCTTTTTTCGGAATTCTTCATCTACAAGTTTCAGCCTTCCCCCTTGCTCCGGTGCCTTGTCACTTACCGACTCTTCTTTCTGAGGTTGCTCTTCCTCAACATGTAGTTGTTCCGGGGCCTTGTCTTCCTGAGAATCCAACACTCTACCGCTTGTGGTTGTTACGGCATTGCAATGGGCCTTAGGGTTGTTCTCGGTATCACCTGGGAATGTGCCTGGGAGACGCTCATTAAGTTGCCTTGCGAGCTGAACAACCTGCGTCTCTAGATTGTGAATTGACGCCCCTGTATGCGTTGCCAACTTGTCAACTGCCGCAGTCACTTTCTCAAAAGCTGTGCTTGTATCAATTGACATCTTCGCAACTGCCGCGCTCATCTTCTCAAAAGCCAACTCCCAAGGCTGCCGTCCACCATCTGTTATTTGCAACTGATTAGGCCTCGGAAGAGCCCGCTGAGTATTGCGCTGCTGAATTCCAATGTTCGGTCTCAGACCCTGTTGAGGTTGTTGCCAATTCTGTTGAGGATGTTGTTGACCGGCTAGACCACCATTAGCATCACTCCAAGCGAACCCCGGATGGTCTCTCCTCATATACCCCCTATTCTGATTCTGACTGTAGTCATTCTGTCTGTTTCTCTGATAATTGTTCTGGGGCACAGTGTCATAGAAGTTATGGCATGAGTCCACATGTTCCTTAGAGAAATTTAGCGGGCAAATCTGAGTGTCATGAACTCCATTACAATTTGCACAACCCGGAGGTATTCCCTCGTGTATCGCATTAACCCTCTTGTTCCCAGACAAAGCCTCATTCTGCATCTTCAAAAGTCTGTTTTGCTCTAAAATGGCTTCCATTTTCCCAGAACTGATTCCACTTGAGGTTTCCCTACCACGGTTGTAATCGTTGTATGACATCTTCTCTAACAATGCCCATCCATCCTCAGCTGATAAATAAGAGAACGAGCCGCCAGCTGCGGCATCACAGTTCATCTGATAGCGCCCCCTCAACCCATTAAAGAAGTGCTGAACTTTAGAGACCGGGTCAAAGAACGCTGAGGGACATCTTCTCAATAACCCATTGTACATTTCCCATGCTTCATTATACGTTTCATCCTCCGTCTTCCTGAAAGATGTAACGGCTATTCTTGCTTGTGCCGCTTTCTGAGGAGGAAAATATTTGGTTAGGAACTTCTGTGCCATTTGCTCCCAAGTTCTGATGCTGTTCCTATCCAAACTGTCAACCCAATCGCGAGCGACATCCCTAAGAGAGAGAGGGAAAAGCCGCAAGCGAAACTCATCGTGAGAGACTCCCCTAGTCTTCTGCAAGTCACAAGCTTCAAGGAAGCGAGTGATGTGTCTATGAGGGTCCTGTTTGCCACTCCCATTAAACTGATTCTCGCGGATCTGGAATGTGACACATGCTTCCACTCTGAAGGAGTCTGTATTCAGGTTGCCCCTCACAATAGAAGCGTCACAATCTCCCAAGCTGGGTAGATCGTACTCGAAGAGAGGCTTGTAACGAGGAGGAGGAGGAGGAGGATTTTCTTCAGCCATGTCCTCAAAATCAATCGTTTCAAGCCTCTTCCTTTCTCTGACTTCCTTCCTTATGCGCTTCTTAGTCTTGGTGATCTCCGAATCAAATAGCAAGTCCTCTTGTGAGATGGTACCTCGCATACAAAAACACGGCAAGACCAAGTGGAATCAAAGAAGTAGAGAAATAATAAACAAATAACAGAAAAATAAAAAAAATAAAGATCTACTTAACCAATCAATCAAATTTCCTAAAATTAGGAAAATTGGTTGTGCCAATTCCCCGGCAACGGCGCCAAAAACTTGTTGTGAACGCCGGCAAGTGTACCGGGTCGTCGCAAGTAATAAAAACACGGTAAGATATTACCGAGGTCGAACACAAGGATTGGGCTACCAATTCTACCAATTCGCGAGAAATTCAATAGGTTCGGTCAAGAGAGAAGAGTTGTAGAGAGAGAGAGAGATTTATATCGCAACTTAATTAACAAGTCAAATAAAGCAAAGGGATTGAAATCTGGAATTAAAATATCTAGGGTTTCAAATCCACCTACCCAATCATGCATAGTACCCAAGTGATGATGCATTCCTCCCTAGGTTCAATTACAATGTCAACCGGGACCCCCAATTTCTCCTAAATTCACGGCCGTGCTCAATAGGACGTATTCAACGATTAGGATTAATTACTTGTTCGGTCTCATAATCCTAATCCTCGAATTCTGTTAATTCTTGTTCCCTATAAGGTTGCACTAATCTCCTACCCACTGTCGTGCAATATTCAATTAGTGATCCCAATTCAAGTTCTAAAACGCGATTCGCCGGTCGGCCTCAACACGTTTAACTAGTTAATCACGCTAGCATATGATCAACACAATAATATCAGAATTGAGAAACATTTATTGAGAGAAGGGGAGAAAAACATACATCACATGAACTCTACACAGCCATGGGTGGCTTCATCGATCCCCTAGACGAGGGGATTAGTTCCTCATGTTCGTAACAACACACGAACAATCGGCAACAATCTCCATAATAAAATAAACTAAGAAAAGAAGGAGACGCAGCTCCAAAGAGTAACAAGGATTCGCCTAAAACTGCTCTCAAAACAATGGATAACCTCCTCCCCATTCTGATCTGAAACAGCCTTTAAATAAGGATTCTGATTTCTGTCCTCTCGCGGGGCGAGCACTCCTTCGCGAGGCGAATTTTAGTATTGGCGCGCTTTCAAATTTGGATTTTCGCGAGGCGATGGTGTGTTCGCGGGGCGAGTCTTCCAGCTTCAATTTGTCACAACCGTGACATGCATCACGGCTAGGCCGTGATGGTCTCTGTCTTCCAGGGTCTTCAGGATCTCGCGAGGCGAGATGTCTCTCGTGGGGCGAGACTTCAAACCTAAATTTGTCACAACCGTGACCTTAATCACGGCTATGCCGTGATGCTCTCTGTCTTGCATGTCTTCAGACTCTCGAAGGGCGAGAATATTTTCGAGGGGCGATCCAGAAATGATGACTTTTGCTGCTTCGTTGACCTTATTTGGCCACGAGGCGAACATACACTCGCGGGCGAGTGTCTCCACTGCAATTTCCACTGTTTCTTGACTTTCCTTGACTCCCGGAGCTTCACTTATTGACCTGAAAACACCAAAAGCAACCAAAAGCGTAATTCTATCCAAAATAAGCTAAAAACTACACAAAAGACGCAAAACGAGTCAAAGTCCAACTTAGGAACAAAACAAGGCAAATTTGGGCGAAAACGAGAGTGAACTCGACTGATTGGCACATAAACCCTAGTTCATCTAGTCATAAAACTAGATAAGCCAGAGGCTTATCAAAACACCCCAAACTTAAACCTTGCTTGTCCCCAAGCAAGCTAAAACTCAAAAACGACTCAAGATTTGGCAAGCCTAAAGGAATCAACCGATTTCGCACAAATTTCCTGCAATCAAAACAGTTTTTCTCCAATGATCTCCCCCCCTTTTTCATCAATGTAATCCCCACATTCATTTACTTTAAACATTTGAGAACTTCATCGTTCATGCCATCATTACTCTAAGTTAAGGCTCAAAGATACACACAAAGGAAGATCACCTAATTCAAACAATTGCCTTCCTCACAAGGGTATGTAAAATTTCACTCATTCGCTCAATTTCGTCAAGGCTATCAACTTTTCACTCAATTTCACGTATCAAGAGCACTTCCCATGAATTTGATTTTCATCTCAAAAATGGTTCCCACGAAAACATGCATGCAACATCAGAAGGTCTTTTAAAGGTTGTAATGGGGCCTGGCTCAGGGTAGGATATACAAGGATACTAGGCTTAAGTCCCTAGGAACTAAGAGAGCATGAGAATTTGACATACATTCCACTCTAATTCCTTTTTCCATTTTTCTTTTTGCCTCGGGTGACTACAGCCCTTTCCTTGCTAATCTTTTTTGTTTTGCCCCTTTTCTTTTTGGCATTTTTTTTTATTATTGACTTGGGTTCCAACCTTTATTTTCTTTTTCTCACCCCAATATGACACATCACCTTGTAGCCACCCCAAACTTAGTTTCTCACAACCTTTCTCTTGCTCACTTCCATGCTCTCCTAATCCTAAGATCGGGTTAACATGGTTTTTTTTCAGATTTTCGGCTTGTAATATAGGGTCATCAAGAAACAATAGGCTAATTAGGCTCAATGTGGCTGACTAGGGAACATGCATGAGGGATGGTCCTTTTTAGGCCAAGTAGTTATTCAAAGAAAATTGCCTAAATCATTTGATGCAACACATAAACATGCAAACCCTAAAAAGATTCAAGCAAATTCGGGAAAGTGCAACTTAACAGTGATTCACACATTCAAAAACAGAGTTGGAGGCTCAAATTTTCACCTGGACATTTTGCAAATTGTTTGACCGAGATACGATTCCTAGTGTGTGCACCCCCTCACCCCAAACTTATCATAAATCAAGCAATCACAATAAAATTCTCAAAGTTCAATTTTCAATTTTTAAGTGGGGATCAATTTTCTAATTTCAGAACCTAGGGGGAAATCTTCGATGGTCAATATAATTCATGCAATCAATCTATGCTCAATTTAATTAAAATCCAACAAGCTTGCCGACACGACATTCATACAACAACTCTTGATCTTCTCAAATTATTCAAGAGTGACAAACAAAAACAAAACAAAAATAAAAAACAAAACAAAAGTTAGGAGAAGAGAGGGATACCTAGCTTGGGTTGCCTCCCAAGTAGCGCTTGTTTAACGTCCCGAGCCTGACTCAAGTCGCCCCTAAGGGTTAATCCGGAGGAAGATCCTGCTTGCCATGCCATTCCTTGGCCCGTTCTTTGTAGGTTTGTGCCCTTTTATATGATCGCATGCGGTTCCCGGACAGCTCATTTAAGTTCAGGACCCTTCTATAATCAGCACGAACTCTCCACTCCGTGGTGGTCTTTTTTGGGATCAACTTATTGTTTTCATTGACCACCACGGTTGTGCCACCTTTCGACTTCGGTGCTTTATTACCCTTTTTCATACCCTTGTTGTTGAGCTTTTCCCTTGCACATTCATCCTCTGGGAGACTCGATATGGCTTCCATGTCTTTTAACCATTCAAGATAGACCTCATCCCCCGAAGGGCCTTTTTCCTCTCTATCATCATCATGGGATTTTACCAACACTTGAGCACGTGAAGAACCATGGGCTTCTCAAGTTGCCTTTGCCTTAACAGTTGGATCCACCATATCCACACGATACACTTCCGACCTCTCTGTAGGGTGCTTCACTGCTTCAAAGAGATTTAAGACTACCTCATCATCTTGCACCCTTAGAGTGAGTTTCCCTTGTCGCACATCTATCAAGGCACCCCCAGTGGCCAAGAAGGGCCTACCCAATATGAAAGGGATCTCGGCGTCTTCTTCCATATCGAGCACTACAAAGTCCGCCGGAAATATAAGCTTGTCCACCTTTACTAACAAGTCTTCGACCACCCCATAAGGATATTTTATAGAGCGGTCGGCTAGTTGGAGCGACATCCGTGTATCCTTGAATTCTTTGATTCCTAACCTCTTCATCATAGAGAGGGGCATCAAGTTGATGCTTGCCCCTAGATCACACAATGCCTTCCCTACAGTCATCTCCCCAATGGTACATGGTATCGAAAAGGAACCAGGATCCTTCAACTTTGGAGGTAGTTTTCTTTGAAGAATGGCACTACACTCCTCGGTCAAAGCAATCGTTTCCTTATCCACTATTCTCCGCTTCTTGGTGAGAAGATCCTTCATAAACCGGGCATATGATGGCATTTGTTCCAAGGCTTCCGCAAATGGAATGTTAATCTGAAGTTTTCGGAAGACATCAAGGAACTTATTGAATTGCTTATCCTGTTGAGGCTTCTTCAATCTTTCAGGATACGGTACTCTCATGTAGGGCGGGAGGTCTTGGGGTTCAACCCACTTCTTCTTTCGGAATTCTTCATCTACAAGTTTCAGCCTTCCCCCTTGCTCCGGTGCCTTGTCACTTACCGACTCTTCTTTCTCAGGTTGCTCTTCCTCAACATGTAGTTGTTCCGGGGCCTTGTCTTCCTGAGAATCCAACACTCTACCGCTTGTGGTTGTTACGGCATTGCAATGGGCCTTAGGGTTGTTCTCGGTATCACCTGGGAATGTGCCTGGGAGACGCTCATTAAGTTGCCTTGCGAGCTGAGCAACCTGCGTCTCTAGATTGTGAATTGACGCCCCTGTATGCGTTGCCAACTTGTCAACTGCCGCAGTCACTTTCTCAAAAGCTGTGCTTGTATCAATTGACATCTTCGCAACTGCCGCGCTCATCTTCTCAAAAGCCAACTCCCAAGGCTGCCGTCCACCATCTGTTATTTGCAACTGATTAGGCCTCGGAAGAGCCCGCTGAGTATTATTTCTTGAATTCCAATGTTCGGTCTCAGACCCTGTTGAGGTTGTTGCCAATTCTGTTGAGGATGTTGTTGACCGGCTAGACCACCATTAGCATCACTCCAAGCGAACCCCGGATGGTCTCTCCTCATATACCCCCTATTCTGATTCTGACTGTAGTCATTCTGTCTGTTTCTCTGATAATTGTTCTGGGGCACAGTGTCATAGAAGTTGTGGCATGAGTCCACATGTTCTTGAGAGAAATTTAGCGGGCAAATCTGAGTGTCATGATCTCCATTACAATTTACACAACCCGGAGGTATTCCCTCGTGTATCGCATTAACCCTCTTGTTCCCAGACAAAGCCTCATTATGCATCTTCAAAAGTCTGTTTTGCTCTAAAATGGCTTCCATTTTCCCAGAACTGATTCCACTTGAGGTTTCCCTACCACGGTTGTAATCGTTGTATGACATCTTCTCTAACAATGCCCATCCATCCTCAGCTGATAAATAAGAGAACGAGCCGCCAGCTGCGGCATCACAGTTCATCTGATAGCGCCCCCTCAACCCATTAAAGAAGTGCTGAACTTTAGAGACCGGGTCAAAGAACGCTGAGGGACATCTTCTCAATAACCCATTGTACCTTTCCCATGCTTCATTATACGTTTCATCCTCCGTCTTCCTGAAAGATGTAACGGCTATTCTTGC